>LAPY01000407.1:49856-70367 GCA_000970635.1 Eragrostis tef | reverse complement strand
CCCCGGCGGGGTCGACGAGGCCGCCGACGTACGACTCCATGACCACGGTACGGGAGAAGTTCTTCCAGGGGCGGCCGAGGTAGGTGACCGTCCGGAACGCGTCGTTGGCGGCGAGCTCGGGCGCGGCGACGAGGGCGCATCCCTGGATGGAGGTGCCCGTGTTCTGGTTCGGGTCGCTCCGGCCCTGCGCCGTGACGGTGTTGCTCTGGCCCTGCATGGGCAGGCGGGAGTAGAAGGTGCAGCCCTGGAAGACGACGGCGGCGTTGCCGAACACGTAGTCGACGGTGCCGTAGATGTCGCAGCCGCGGTAGAACTGGCGGAGCGAGTGCGCGTAGAGCGTGTCCTGGTAAGCCTCGATGCTGCACCCGTAGAACGCCGACAGGTCGGCGCCTATACGGAGCGCCACCGCCTGGTGCTTGGACGGCCCCGCCGTGTTGCGGATCGTCATGTTCATGGCCACGAACCCTTGGCCCACCACAGCTGCGTGCAGGGAGGCAGATAATTCAGCAGAAAATGTGAGGACAAAGTAAAGAAAAAATGGGGAGACGAACGAATAAAAAATTGTGCAACAATGCGCAATCCTTAGAGCGTGGCGTGTGCACCACGACGGAACGGGACCAATTAAAAGCGACGTGTTTTTAGGTTTCAGCCTCCCTATCCACAGTGCCAGCAAAGAGCACTCCAATTGGCTAGTGTCACACTTGGCACACCTAGTTCGATTTACTATTTTTTAGTGAATGTGCAGGTTCGTCCACTTAATTATGGCGGCTGCACTATAGCTAGTATCTCCTATTTTATTGATGCCAGAAGTCTACGGACAACTGGCAAACTAAATAACAAGAAGCAGATCATACGTACCTAAGGTGGCCGAGTGGAAGGTGGTCCAGCCGTCGACGACGCTCCGGTTGCCGGTGATGACGGTCTGGCCGACGCCCTCGCCGACCATCATGATGTACCTGCTGTGCTTGGGCACCTCCACGTTCTCCTCGTAGAAGCCGGCGAGGAGGGGGTGCCCCCCGCCGCTGCCGTCCAGGTTCTTGGGCGCCGCGGCGACGGCGTCCCCGACCGTGGTGAAGTTGCCGGCGCCGCTCTGGTCCACGGTCACCACGCTGTTCACGGCCACCGTCTGCTCGGGCCCCTCCGTCGCCATCCGCCGCACCATCTCGTCGTCGGTCACGTCGAACAGGCCCCTCCTGGCCAACGCCGGCGGCTTCTTCTTCTTGCCTCCGTGGCGGCCGTGGTGCGGCTTCTTCTTCTTCCCGCCCTTGTGCGGCGGCGTCTTCGCCGTGGGCACCCAGGCACGGGTGAAGAGCGAGAGCGAGAGGCTGTAGAGCTTGGTGCCGTTGACGACGGGCGCGTCGAGGCCGCCGTCACCGCCGCCGGACCACGTCGACGCCATGGCCGCGGCCTGCAGCCCGTCGAAGCACGTCTGCTGGTTGGTGACGATCGCCGACAGCAGCGTGTGCACGTCGTCGGCCTGCGGGTCCAGCAGCGTGTCCGTCGACCGGATCGTGTCCCCGGCGGCCGTCAGGAAGTCGATGTTCAGCTCCGCCATCAGCTGGCAGTCGCGCAGCGCGCCCACGGCGGCGGCGGAGAGGCGGCGGTGGCGCGCGAGGTAGCGGTCGACCAGCGCGGCGAACTTGCGCGCGCCGGCGAGGGACTCGGCCACGGAGAAGCGGCCGTAGGTGTAGAGGTTCCCCCTGCCGCGCGGCGGGAGCACCGACCGGCAGAAGGTCGGGTCCGTCGTGGCGTTGCACGCGTCCGACGGAGACACCGGCGTCGACGGCGGCGCGTCGGAGCGCGCGAGGCCGAAGACGAAGGAGAGCAGGAGGAGGAGGGTGGTGAGCGTGGCGGCATTGTGTGCCGCCATGTTAGAGATGCTCATACTTTCCTCGCTAAGCTTCGTGCAACAAGTGGTGGAGGAAGGAGCAGCGAGGTGACGGTGAATTTATAGGTGAAGAACAGAGGGGTTTCATGGTAATTATCTGGAGATTTGGAGGGTCAAGAAACTGGCAAAGGGATACTGTATGATTTTGGTGAGGAAGTGAGAAATTTTTGCCGTTTTGCGTCTCGAGAAAGCGCGTACGTGCAAGTAGGCCAAGCAGTCGAGCTGTGGAGGATTAAGGATGCATGGAAGCACATGTTTGGATTGGGATGGCATTGATCATTTGAGGTTGGGTTGGTTTGGTCGGATTCAAATGGGCGGTCTCTGTTGTGTTCTTTTCTGTGCTTTTGGTCAAAAGGCCTGACGTTGACCTGCGCTGAATGTCCCGGAAAATTTTGGTCGTTGGAGGCGGGATGTAGGTACATTCTTTGAAGGGAAAACGGGCAGGCGCACTGCCTGTTCATTTAGGGCGCGTTGGCATCACCCTTTTAAAATTTAGAAGGGTCTAAGCAAAAAAAATCTTGTCTTAAACAAAGTTTAATTAGAAAACTAACTGCAGAACCCCCGGTCTAAATCGCGAGACGAATCTAATGAAGGTAGTTAAGACGTGATTAGACGATGGTTACTGTAGCATTACTGTAACAAAACATAGCTTAATTAGGCTTATTATATTCGCATCGCAAAGATGTGCCCATCTATAAAAAAGTTTTGGCATTAGACTCTATTTAGTACTCTTAAATAACAAGATTCTTTTTAATGCTAAAATTTAGAGGGGTCTAAACCCGCGCGCCGAACGCGCCCTTAGCACGATAGAGTATGTAGGTACAAGCCTTCAAAAGTACTATGTCCTGCATGAGTCAATTACCTAGGAAATATAGTTATATAGGCAATTGCAATGTAGTGGCACCAGAATATAGTGTGTTTAGTTGACTACTTTGTTGTGTGTTTTGTTTTGACCAAAACACATTATGGAATTCCCCTATTTTTGTATATATATTTTGCTAACAGGAGGGAGGGCCCCTCGGCTCTTTTTTGGAATCCTAGTAACCTTTTTCTCTTTTTGAGGGCTGGAATCCCAATAACCTTGACCGTTAATTAATTATAGGTGTCGTGATTGGGTCTACGTACGACAAATTCATGACAATATTGGCCTAGAAAAATGATTTCAAATTGGTGTAACTTTTCACATTTTTAAATTACTTGCATGTACGTACTCGTAAAGAGCAGTGTTCAAAGTTAATCTTAAACATAGTGAAAAACATAAAACAAGATTAAGTACTCACTCAGCAAAAGAGCTTGTAGCATAAGTCTAGTGGTCAAAAGAGACTCAGTAGCACCTCCAGTCCTCGGTTCGACTCCGTGTAGGAGTGAATTTTCTAAGATCTAACAGTGTTGTGCTTTCAGTGGTAGGCGATATTTTCGTCAACAGCGATACGACAGTAGTGACTTCATCAATCTCGAGGATATTCCGACTCATTCTTAGAATATGGGGTGAGATTGAAAAACAGAGGTTAAATCACAAAGTTACAAATTTTAAAGTAAAACTACAATTAAAATTCAGAGTAATGGTAGGAACATAAATTGGTCCAGAACAATATTGTTCTTACGTCATTAATTAAAAAACAGAAAGAGTATAAAAGAATCAAGGGAGTTTTTATTACTTACACCCAGGGTTTGTCGTGGTTGTAATAATCTGTGTATGCTGAATTGCTGAGCTCTGCCGTTCGGGCATACTATGTGAAACACGGGGAGTTTGTGTTATTAGCCTCTCAAAGTCCAGGACCCGCAGAAGAGCGCGCACGTAGGCCAAGCGACGGCGACGTCTTGTGCCGCCACAATGCTCACCGGCGGCGGCGACTGGTGCGCGTGCGAGGCCGCAATTGAGCTTGCCTGCATCGTCAAAACCCACCGAGCTGACGGGACCTAGTCGATCTGCAACTGAAGCACTGGAGCAGACCAGTTATATCGTTAAAAGCGCACTAGTATTAATAATATAGCTGCTAGTTGCTGTTACGTAGCAGGCTAGCTGCTAGTGCCTTTGGATGTAACGTCGCAATACCATGCATGAGTGATATCATGCGCCGAGAGCACAGGTTGGGCAAGGAATGAATGAACTACTTATCCAAGAGGGATACATATGTCTAGCATTCAGCTGATCGTCCCTTAATCAACGGACAACCATTTTATATGGTCATGACTTACAATGCTTATTGTACATGAAAAACTCAAGCTCAAAGTTTGAATTTCCAAGATAAAATTTGAACTATCAAATCAAAAGTGGCCTATCTGATTATGACCTTAAGCATTTGATTTCTCCAGAAATAATCGATGTTCAAACAAAGGCTTAACATGTGTTATTTCGTAATATGAAGGCTTGCTATTATGGAGTTAATAGGAAATGGCTCTTTCTTAAATTCTTGCTTTGAAACATGTCTCATCTGAAAAAAAGTTGTCACAAAAGTGTCATGGTCGCATACGAACACAAATATCGGTGAACAGATTTTGTGTCGTAATATTGGTAAGCTCCCTTTTAAATACCTAGGCATAACCCTTCATTAGACGAAACCAGTAGTAGATAGAATGTATTATAAGAGGGTAGCTGATATGAGAGGAACACAACTTATTTAAGACTGACTTGACAAAAATATTTCTTGCCTACTCTTTTATGCCTCTTATATGTGACGAAATTTCCAAAACATTCTATAGGAACCCTCAACAGCTGAACAACACATTTCTTTGGAGATAGTCATCACTCACAGGGATAAGAACAAATACCATCTTTGACAAATGATACTTGATAACCCAGAAGACACTTCAATGTGATGGTTATTCTTGATCCATGACACTTCAATGCAAATACTATGAAAAAGGAGGTTCTAACTTGTGGAGGAGTGTTGTTACTATAGAAGCAAAATATAATGTAAATGACCCCAATCTTTCTATGATAAATAATCGGACATATCCACCTCCTTAAAATTAAAGGAGTTCTCTTAGCTCCAGCTATAGCCAAAAGTTGACGCAAAAGATGCATACAAATGAGGTTGGGATGGAGTAAATCAGACATACAATTTTAGATATAGTGATGCAAATTCAAAATGGTTTAAGAAGCATAATATATTTCACGCAACAATACTGATAAAACCTTGATATGAATCATCAGAGAAGTATTGTTAGTAAACAAGAGTTGTTGCCACGGCAGCTGTGGCTGTAACTACTACGCAGAGCAGGCAAATATCAATCAGCTTCAACCATAGCACCCGACAGCTGCAACAGTGGGTACCGATCGGATTCACTGTGTGCAGTCATTATATCCTATGATTAATTTTAGAGGACTTACTTCACTGTACTTCGAAACATTTTAAAAGATGGTGTTGTACACTTAATCTTTTTTACATTAATTTGTAAATTCGACACAAATATATAGAATATGTATATTCTCAACCATTATGCAATATAAATAAAGCACTCTTTTGTCCTGAGGTTACAATCAAATTCCAATTTATAAAATTTATTAACTCTTGATTCCATGATATTGGACTGGTTATTAAGAGTGTTACATGTGCGATCTCTAGACGTTCATGTCAACCACACGTCACAATGACATGTTAGAACCATTAGATGTTGTTTAATGAGATATTCTAAATCCCTATGCTCAAACCTAAACACCATCCAAATCTTTAATTAATAGCGCATACAGTGTCAATGCGGCTGCGACGTCCACGGCAGCCGGAAACTTCACCGTCACCAGCATGGTGCTCGGGGACAACTGGCTGCCACAGACGGGCGTGCCCTTCACCAGCGGCTTCATCTCTTGAAGGACGTCTCTGGTCAAAGGATACGTTAGCTCTGTTGCTCGTTGGGTTATAAGTGTGAAACTGTGAGGATATAAAAGTTAAAAAAAAAAAGAAAGAATAACTATATATAGCCCACGTTACCATAACTTAATTTATATATTGATGATGTATGGAGATTGGAGACAGCTGCTTTTGAAGAAAAGAGCTGCACAGTATGTCCAAATACATAGAAACCTATATCTCTGAAATAATATCTAATGTTATATGTGGTCAAAACGAGCTAATCAGCACAAATGTTAATTTCTAGCTTGGTTCCAGTGCACTAGAGAAATGTGACGTTGCTTCACACTTAGCAAAGGGTATTTTCACTAGACAGCAATTTCTGTCCATACCTTACATCACTCGGAGTTTAAAAGTTTCAAGAGTAGCAACCCCCGTCTTGGTTCAGCTGAAGGGGTATGACTGTAAACCCTGCTGCATTCCTCGAAAGGTCTGCTATGTCCCTATAACCATGATCATAGATGCAGATCCTTTAACAAACCAATATACTCCATTGTCGCACCGCTAGACAAAAATGATGTGTGCAAAGCCGTGCAGGTGCTCCACCCATACCTAGAAAATATTAATACTGGATGGGGATATCTCAAGGATGCACATAGGAATTTAGTGTTGTGTTTGATTTCCTGAAAAATTTATCTCTCACAAAGGAAGTATAGAAATAAACAGTTCTCACCTCCATCATAGATGAAACTGCTATGTCTATTAATACCTTAGTTCATACAACTAATCAAGAGTAGTAACAATCCCCGTCTAGGATCTGCTGCGAAGGGGTATGACTGTAAACCCGGTTGCATTCCTTTGGAGGTCTGTTGTAGAATCGACTGATGATACTCCAGGGCCTTTGGATAAACTCTCTGCCAGATTCTTGCACTTCAACGAAGTCTTGGATGAGTTAGCTGAAACCCATCTTTGAACACCAAGGTTCATGTGCTCGTTCAGTCTTCGGTTTCCACAATCAACGCAGATCTCTTGGACTAATAAGCAGCTTGACCTGTCTAGCCGAAATTGCAGTCCAACTCTTCTCAAACTGTTTTGCAAGCATGGGAACTTGTCGAGGACGAACTCGTCCTGCTCGGTCTCCACGTGGACGGTGAGCTTCGTGACGGGGGCGTCGGCGTGGGTGAGCGCGGCCTCCGCGTAGGCACACCTTCCAGCTCCAGGTGCCCGACATTGGGGAACACGCGTAGGAGCTCAGTTTGCTTCTTCTCACTCGTGGCAGCAATGTTCTCGAGTTGTTTCACCTTGAGCTTGAGGGTCTTGGCGCCGGTGAAATTCTGGAGGAGCTGCCAGAAGAGCTTGCATTCCCTGTCCCTATACTGGGCATATTTCTCCGAATCTTGCCTGTGGCCGTCGTACAAGCGCAGGTCCACCCGTTCCAGGTCCGGGCACGGGGATGTCATCGAGAATCCACTTGTGTACCCGGAGTACATAAAGCTTTGCAGCTTGGGCGCGTCGACCTTGATGGCGCCACACGACTGCAGGCCTTTTGAGTACCGGGGCGCCGTGCCAGGCACCTCGTTGCTTACCCTGCATGGTGGCACTCAGAACATTACGTACTGCAAGATCGATATCTGCGGCATGGAGGTCACGTCGAAGGAGGAGCTCCTCAACCTCAGGGAGCTCCTGCAGCTGTTTGCAAACGCCAAGCACCTGCACCTGGAGTGGCTCCGGCATCGACAAGGACGTGTTCCTGACGTTCCAAGCATGGCCAAAACTCCACCACCTCGAGCTGAGGGGGCGCCTGCCGGACGAAGACACCACCGCTGTCGCCGCCGTCAGCAGGATCCTCGGGCACACACCCAACCTGGAGGTTCTGTCACTGGCGTTCCATCCTGACAAATACGAGAGGGTGCGCCCCGTGGGCAGTTACTTCATGGAGGTTGATCTGCTCGACGCGCACAATCTCAGTTACAACCCGCACAGCGTTCTCACCGCGCCGAGCCTGCAGATACCTTGCCTGAGCAGCCGGGTGAGGGAGATCAACCTGGTGCATTACCAAGGGGGCAGGGCGCAGAGGGCGCTGGCCAAGTTCCTTCTTGGCAACACGCCGGTCGTCCAGGAGCTGTGGTGCGACTTCGCTGAGGGTCCATTGTGGATCCAGACAGAGTTGATGCGTGAGATCAAAGGCTGGGTCGTGAACAAGTCAGCAAACACCCATTTCTCTTGATGACCCGTTGCGTGTGCCATATCTTTATTAGACTTATGCTTAGTCATCAAGATGTCAGCAAAACTTGTTTGAAGTATTTTTCTTGCCATAATGCATGATTGCTCAGCCAACACTACTAGACGATTATCAGCAAGCCAGTGAATTTTACTATGAGCAGTGCTATATACTACGTACGCCTGGTGAATCACGACCACCAACGAGTTTCAAGCCTTAGATCAGAGCCGGTCGTACGCGAGTCTACTAATCCAGTCGTACACATAGCAGTTCTCTTTTACTATTGCAGATTCATCAGGCCTTCCACGTACGTTATCTTCCTATCCCCATGTAACCAGATCAGCCTCGCCTCTCAGGTCGTAGTCCCGATTGCAATTTCATCGAGGCCGAAGCGATGGGATCAAACAGACGAAGCATGTTGCCCTTCATTGCCTTTCAACTACATTTGCATGAATACCTTCCCAAAAAATAAATAAACAAAAAGTACATTTGCATGAATCCCTTCCAAAAAAAACTACATTTGCATGAATGCACTAAGAGCATCTTCAAGAGACTTTGTAAAAACAAACAGCTAAAAGCATGATTTAGCTATTATGTAAAACAAAATAGCTAACAAAAATACGATGAAATCCAACAGCCTCTGTAAAATCAGCATTTCAAACCTTATCCACCCGTTCTTTCTCTCTCTCCGCAGCACACGAGACACTCGTTCAACCTCTCTCACCGCAGCACAGCAATATCTCTCTCTCTCTCTCTCAGGCGTTGGTGGTGACGAGAAGATGATGCACCTCTGCTGACTTCGAGGTCGCACGGGTCTCGGCCTCGACGTCGCTAGCAACAGCAGCTCCCGCCTCAACGCGGCAGCCGGCAAGCAGGTCGCGCGCGTCGAGCAGCCTGCCGCTCTCGTACTTCCCTGCTGCCTGCCGATTGATCTTTCTCTGTACTTGCTTGAGATGTCCGGCCGTTTCAAAGCTTGCATCCAAGTTAGGTTGGTGTTTGATTTTTTCTCTTCCGTAGGATTTTTGTTGTTTGATTTTGCAGGCTGGCGAGACTAGTTGGGATGTTCATATTGGTTAGCATCAGCGAGCCGGAGGTGGGCAAGGGCTGCAGTGGACTTCGTCGTGGAGGCTTGTTTGATGGGCGACGGCGGCGGCTACTTCGGCAGCGACGACAACGGTAGCTTTGGCGGTAGCAGTTTCAGGGTCTCTGACACCGACGACGGTGGCGGCTCATGTGGCCTGGTTGCGGGGGAGGAAGGGATGGCCAGCCGCGCGAGCTGGCCAAAGATGGCCAGCGGGAGCTACGGAATACCCAGGGAGATGGAATAGCCAGGAAGAAAGAAAGTCTGTTGGATCGCATTTTCATCTTATTTTTTCTATATTTACCGATTGACACTAATTTACAAAATCTCTTGGAGATGCTCTGAACAGAGGGAAAAAAATTCCCTGCAGCCGGTCCGCAAACGGGCTCCCGTGCGGCTCCGGTCTGGATGCCCGACGCGTGACCTCCTACACACAATCGACGAACGTCCGTCTTGCACGCGTGGACTCATGAAGTGGTGACAAGCCGAAAGAAAATCCATCGAGCCATCTCGCGATCAAGCCGATTGATGGGGCATTTGGCTGAGCCATCTAGAGCCAGATCAAATAAAGAAGTCTTCGATGAATGCACCACAACTCTCCCGTAGTTCATGGCGGGCGACGAGCCGACGAAGCTGACGAGAGATCACGACATTGATAATCTTTGCCGAGGCCACCATCTCGAGACGAAACAGTCGTCGCCGAAGCCAAGAATATTATAATCTCACTAAAGTACTTGTTCCGTCTCGAGCCGCTTGGATGCGAGCTGTGTTGGGTCGAGTCGAGGTCATAGAGAGCCGAGAGTTGTGATGGAGGCTTGCGGGAGTCGAGCGTCATGTGATGCGTCAGATGGGAGCGGTTCCACGCGGCAATCATCTAGAGCAGGGCTATAGTTGGCCAAATGGGCGGCTCAGCCCAGCACGACACGGGCCCGCCTTGACACGGCCCAGAATTAAATGGGCTAGCATGGCCCGTGGTTAGATGGGCCATGCCGTGCTCGCCCAGGGGGGTGGCGGTGAGAATGGCACAGCACAACTAAGGTAATCGGGTCCGTGCCGGCCCATTTGGCCCGAAAGCACGAAATGGATCATGAGGCCCACGAGCATGAAAAAAACTTCCAACACAATAGAATT
Source organism: Eragrostis tef (assembly GCA_000970635.1). NCBI lineage: Eukaryota > Viridiplantae > Streptophyta > Magnoliopsida > Poales > Poaceae > Eragrostis > Eragrostis tef. The sequence continues at coordinate 60,255 of LAPY01000407.1, read as the reverse complement.
TGCAACACAACATAATTTCCAAGTCTCTTTCAGAGTTTACACCAGAATAAATTCACCAGAGCATGAAAAAAAATCAAGTTACAACAAACACATCAGTTTGAATCACTTACAACCAAATCCAGTGGCTACAGCCTACACAACAATCAAGGTACAAGTTCTCAAATGCGACTTTTTCAAGTTTATGCTTATGACGAGAACGACGAACAGATAGAACCAACATCCTAGCAGCATGTTGGTCCTTCGCAACACAAGAGATCGATGACATCTCAAATGGCCAGTACCAAATCCACTACCCGCAGTCAACTGGCGTTTGCAGTGGAGGCACTTAGCAGAATACCTGACCGGCCTACTATTGACGTCGTGGAAGAGTTGCTCGAAGTTGCTCCATACATCGGACGTCGACTTCCTTGTCCTCTTGGCCAACGCCTGGTGGTGGATAAGGTGTACCGGAGATGGAGGCGGGGAAGCAGCTGGCGCAAGGAAAGTAGTTGTCGCAATCGCCGTTGCCCCCGTAGGGAAAGTAGTTGTCACCGTCGTCCGCATCGCAGCATCCTCGGTCCTTGTTGTCAGCGATAGCTGGATCTAGGGTTTCGGGTCGGACACGGTGGCACGGAGGCAGAGTCAACAGCGCAGGGACGGAGGAGGAGATGCGAAGGCGGCGACATAGAGTCGGAGGTGGCTACGAGGAGGCGAAGATGCAGGCCGAAGACGGCCGCATGCGGAGGCGGAGGGGGAGTGGCAGGGAGGCGGTGACGCGGAGGGAGGAAATGAGGAAGGCAACAGGGAGGGAGGGTTTATATGGATAGGGTTTGGGGGAAAGCAGGCTGGCCTATTAGTTTGGGCCGCTAACGGTCCGTGCTTTGTGGGCTGTTAGGTGGGCTGCTTCGGGCCGTCTGTAATGAGTGCCGGGCCGTGCTGCCCACTGGGCTGAGGGGTTGGCCCAAGAACAGCTTGGGGCATCGGGCCGGGCTAGCACGGCCCATTTTTTTTCTGGATCGGGTCGTGCCTGGCCAGGCCAAAAACGTTGTGCTTTGTGCCAGCCTATTTGGCCCGGTCCATCCAACTATAAGCAGCCCTTTGCGGACGGGCTGCAAGCGAATTTTTTTTTCCCAAACGGAGATAGGAATAGGATGCCGTCGGAAACCACGCTTTGCGGGGACATCCATGGAAACGTAAATTTCAAGGGACGAAAGAAGCTATCTATGGTCAGCATGGTAACTCCATCGCCAATTGTGATCATGAGCTGATCTGAAAGCTCACCGTTCAACTGTCAGTGATTATATATAATTCTCTTGTCGTCGGTGTCGCCGTGCCAATGTCCTGATCTGAGAAACGTTTCCAGATCGATGCCGGTGCCGACTGACATGTGTAGAAGAAGGTAACCAGGACTGCAGGAGCAAGCGGGCGTCTCCACTGCGACGTACGGCGTTGTCGCTTGTACCCAAACAAATCGGGCTCAGGCTCGCGATATACACGGAACAGTTGCGGACTTGTGGCACGGCTAGCTTATCGTCTGGATTACTCGTCACGTGCATACTCCACCCCCCGCGCGCCGCCCACCTAAACTAAAGTCACGGGGCGCAGATATATATCATATAAGTACTATATATACTATACTTTGTTTTAAGTAACTATACTAAACCTTCGCTTTGGACGCTTGCATGAAGCCGTATCCTTGTACCGTATTTCGAGCTCTGTTTGGCTCTGGAGTGCGGACTGCGTTGCATGGCTAATGGCTTCTCTCCTGGCGTATATACGCGGCGCTTGCCGGTGACGTGACGGGAGCTAATAATAAAAAGAAGAGTGAAGTGGTTTCTAAACTTGTCTCTACGTGTCATTTGGTCCCCGTACTTTCAAAATGTAGACTAATAGTCTCTAAACTTGTCATATAGTGTCACTTTGGTCTATGCACTTTCGAAATACAGTCTAATGGTCCCTAAACGTATCCCATTGTGCCATTTTTGTCTAATGAGGTCTTGAACCTCTACCGTTGTGTCACTTTGGTTCAACGGGGATTTGAACCTCTACAGACATTGACAGTCTTGCACTAAACAAAAGCGTGGATTGACAAGGTAAACTCACACTTTAAATTAGATTAGCTTAGAGAGTCTGTTCTAGAAGCTCACATCAACTTCTTGCCGAGCGTGCTCCATGTAGCGGGCACGAAGGTTCAACCGTGCAACTCCGGCATCGCCGTGCATAAGAAGAAAATGACATGGAAAGTGCAACTCCATGCATATGAAGAAAATGACATGGAAGCGAGGCAAGAGTGACATGTGAGCTTAACCTTGCGATGATAGAGCTAGACATGGTGTTTGCTGATGTTAGGGATAGCCGAAAGAAGGAATTTGAATATAATTGGGACTTCTTCTCGCAATAATAGCGAAAATTGATGATAAAATTGACGATAATGTGGTTGGCTGAAATGAAGGAGGAGGCAAAGGTTTGACCAAGGTCCTGCATTTCCTTGTCGGATCTCCGTTGGTTTGCCATGTCAGCGCTTAGAATAAGTTTAGGGACCAAAGCGACATTGGTGAGACAAGTTTAGGGACCACTAGTCTCCTTTCGAAAGTACATGGACCAAAGTGACACTATATGACAAGTTTAGGTACCATTGGTCCGCATTTCGAAAATATAGAGACCCAAATTTTCGAAAGTATAGGGACCCAAATCAGACAGTGGTCATGCACTTCAGTCAAAAAGAAAGACGGATGCGAGCAGAGGTGGCATACGTGGCGTCGGTGCGCGGCAGACTCTCTGGGCAAACCGGGGGTGGGGGCGGCGCCAGCCCACCGTTTCGCCGCGCTAAAACCGAAGGCGCCGGGGACAGGGACCGGGGGACCGGCACCAAACTTGAAATCTCGTCTCGCCACCACTTTTTTGACGGGAAAAATGCTCCCCAACCTCGCTCACGCCAACGACGAGAGACCGTGTCCACTCGCTGACCCCGTTCAACGCGGCGTCGCGCCTCGCACTCGCGCACCATGGCTGGCTGGCCCCCTCCCCATCTATCTCTGCATGTGCCCGAGACAAGTGTCGCCTCCCACGGCGGGCGGCGCTGCCACGTCTCCCCGTCGCGCAGCCACTTGTCTCCCCGCCTCGCGATCCGCGCGCCCGTGTCCGGCACCGGCCTCGCAGACGCATGCAGGCCACCTCGTTCGGCGGCCCCGCTCCGCTCCCTTTTTTCCACGGCCGGTGTACGTACGCGTGCATCTCCATCTGACTCAACGCCCTATAGCCCTTGCAAGCCGCATCATCACACATGCAGCCGCTGTAGCGTTCACTGGTCATCATCACGCGATGGCGCTGTGCCTCCGGCGTCGTGCCACGCTACAGCGCGCGCACGTGACCCGCACACCCACGATGCGCCTAGTACACCGTACTCGCGCCTCCCCTTTCGAGAAAAGAAGAAAGAAGTCGCTGTTGTACCCCCTGTGGACACAGTCTAGAAGTCCTATATTAGGGAGAAGTGGCGTCTGGTGGGGGAGGAGACCCTCTCTCAGAAAAACCGTGCTTTACACTCTCAATCAGCCTTTGGTTGAGTTCCTCCTTCCTGCCTGCCTAATCTCCGTTTTCCTTGGTTTTGTGAAAACTGGTAGCTGTTGACAATGTGCGGCGGCGCCATCATCGCCGACTTCGTCCCCGCCGGCTCCCGGCGCCCAGCTGCCGGCTCCTCAACCGACACCATCTCCGCTTCCAGCTTCTCCGGTGAGCACCTCGTTTTGCATCGCAACTTGTCTGTTGTTCCGTTCTTCTCCACCTCTGTCGGTGATTCTGTGTGCATGCGTTCCTAGGTTGCTAGAATGGTCTGTTTTCGTTTAATTTTTCGTATATAAAAGCACTTTCGTCCTCATGTACGTACATACATACATACACCGATACACGAGCGTGCACGCTGACACTGGCGCCACTGGATGCATTGGTTTCTTTTTATGCAAGGCGAGGATGAGCTGCCGGTGACGCCGGCGCCGGGGCGGAAGACGGCGTACCGCGGGATCCGTCGGCGCCCGTGGGGCCGGTGGGCGGCGGAGATCCGCGACCCGCGCAAGGGCGCGCGCGTGTGGCTGGGCACCTACGCCACCCCCGAGGACGCCGCGCGCGCCTACGACGTCGCCGCGCGCGAGATCCGCGGCGCCAAGGCCAAGCTCAACTTCCCAGAAGCCCCGCCGGGTCGTCGCGCCGGCGGCCGAGGAGAGCTCCGGGTCCTCCCCGGCGGCGACGACTGCGGAGACGCTGCGGGACTGCATGTCCGGCCTGGAGGCGTTCCTGGGGCTGGAAGACGGCGCCGCCGGCGAGGGCGGCGGGGACGTGGAGGCGTGGGACGCCGTCGACCTCATGTTCGCCTAGACAGGCACAAGTTTGTCCGACTGTGAACGATGGCCGCCGCGGCTGCACTGCACAAGCATCGATCCTTGCAGGTTGACGCGTGCAGAAAAACCTTAAATCTGGCTGTAGCCGCTGTACTAAGCCGCTAGTATAATGTACTGTTAGTCTTTTCTTCAACCAAGGAATTACGCGCCCTTGCTTTGGTGGCTGCCTGAGCTTGGTGGTGCTAATTAGTATGCAACCCAGAACCGATTCATGCATGTAGCAGGATAGGGAGTAGCTAATCAGTATGAGCTTGTCGATAAACAAATAAACCAAGTAATTAGGAGATCTTGGCAATATGTCTGGACTAGTATTTCCTAACCTCGGAGCTAGCATTGAAAACGTTGCCTTCGATCGGCTAAAGTGTTTCTGCCTGAGATCTTATAAACGTTGCCTTCGATCGCCTAACCTCTTGTATATATCTTGCTACGCGTGCTGAAGGTCGTCCGTTGCATGTGAAAAAAAAAACGGTGTCGATGGCTGCATCGTTTTTTTTTTAAATTTGCTGCTGGACATGTCGGACACTATCAAAACGTGGAAATTAGCTGATGGACACAATAACATAGAAAAATAGTTGTTACGAATTTTTTATCTCGATATATATGACACACAACGACTTGAAATTTTGCATATGTATGTATTGTTGCATTCTTTAACTATATGTTTTTTCTTTTAATTTTTTTTATTGTTTCCATAACTTTTCGACTTGAAGAATATTTATTTTTCAGAATAAACTATGCAAACAGTCATACTTATGCAAATTTTCAAGTCATCATGTGCTATGTACATTTAGATTAAAAAATCACAATAACCCTTCTACTATGTTATAGTGTCCAATAGCTAATTTCCATGTTTTGATAGTGTCCGGCAGCCAAAACGACTTTTTTCAGTGTCCAGCAGCCAATTACACGAAGTCGCGATGTCAAGCAACAAATTTGGCCTTTTTTTTTGCTCTGTACGAGATTTCCGGCGGTTGCGAAGCTCTTGTCATGCTACCAAAGTTTGATTCGGTGCGGCAAAGCTATGGTGCTATGGTGGTCTGTACATATACATTTTACTAGTGCTGACGAAGAGTAAGAAAGGTATGGTGGCGGCAGTGAACCGCCGTAGGAATGCTGGTGACCCTCTAGTGCTGGTTCGATAAGTGGAACATAGGTGAAGATTAAACAAAGAATATTTCGCTTCATCGGCTGGACGGCACATGGGCATGTAATAGCTCGTGAACATTATTTTTTTAGTAAGCGAAACATACATTTTAAAAGGAGTGAAATGCACTCCAGGTCCTTAAACTATTGGTCGAAGGTCATCCATGTCCATAAACTCTTAAAGTGTCCACCTAGGTCTTTAAACTATTTTTTGATGGTTATTTAGGTCCACGAGCTCTTCAGTGACCATATGGGTCCATAAACTATTTATGTTGTGTCAATCAGGTCCACGAACTCTTAACATTTAGAAGACATATTAGCATATAGACTTTTTACTTAATTTTTTTTACTAGCATCTCACCCTTACATCATTATATTAAAAAAAGCATCTTACACTTGCTTCAAACAGATATATGTTGTTGACACACATCATCGAAATATCAATCGCGGTTGACGATGCAAGGGACTAGGCATTGTTGATGCACTCGTCCCCAACCTTTCTTCCCTACTTACTACAACGGCATAGAGTAGGGTCACCTACTTAATACAACAGCATGTGATGGTGAGAAAAAAGAAGACCTACATGTCCTATGTGTCAGCGCCGTCGTGTTCAGTTTGAATGTTTTTGTCTTTTGAAAATGGACTTGGTTGGAACAATATAAATAGTTTATGGACTTAGGTGGTCACTTAAGAGTTCGTGGACCTAAACGACCATTCAAAAATAGTTAAAGGACCCAGGTGGACACTTTAAAAGTTCATGGACCTAAATGACCATCTGTCAATAATTTAAGGATCTGGGGTGCATTTCACTCTTTTAAAAGAAAGCACTGTAATGGAAGAACAGCTGCCCCTGAAGGGATTAAGAGGCACAGAGTTCACCGTTGCATAAGTGTTGACTAATTAGACCTTTTGAATTTATTTTTTACATATAGATCGATGAATACACGAATATGATATCAATATCTGATAGGGAATATAGAGCATGATTCGAGGACGAATCATTTTGAAGAGGGAGAGAATGATGCGGATATCTCTATCAATATCGTCCGTGTATGGTTCCCACTTATTACGGAGGACCTAGTGTATGGTCCTCTCGTGAAGAAGCTTCAAAATCTTTTTCTTCACGATTCCTTTCATCACATTTCTTGACTTTCATGCGGTTCGTTCGAAGATGTGCCCGTAAGGTCTCCAGGGATGCAATGGATGCGAGGTGCAAGGCTGGGATTGGAGTTGAGGTCTCCAGATGGTTGATCATGATCAAAGGGATTCTTGATGGAGTGCCTGATCATCGGATCAAATCTGGGACTTCATAAAAACCTGATATATCCTTCAGCCCTTTATAGTAGAGACATGTGTCTCTGGTGGTCCCTTTTTATCCCAATTTGTTCAAGGGCTTGACCTGCTCCCTGGTGGTTTCTAGGACAAAGTCGGGTTCGAAGGGGTTTGGGAGATGTCAAGAGAACATGTGGGTTTCTTTTTGATGGTCGCAGTTCAAGGTTTACTCGGAATCTTCAACGGAATTCTTCCTTGAATGCAAGCAGGGACTTTGAGAGGTTCATCATCCTCTTATTTGTTGACGTAAGCTCTTCTGGGGATTCAGTGAAAAAGATGGCGTACATTTGCCCTAGTGACTCTTTTGCTTTCGTTGGGTCTTATGTGAAAAGGGTCCCAAATCGCCATGTCGAGACAAAGTGCTGTGTCTTTTGCTCAATCCCGAATAAGATTGTTGCAATAAAGTGGGTTCGGGGAGCAAAAGTTCTGGGTCGGAGTCGGCCAATGAGCGGAACCGAACCCAAGCCGCTTTAAGTGTTTTCCTCCTCCTCTTGCCAAAAGTTAACTATTTCCGCTTATAGAGAAATGATACGAGATATAGAAAAGAATGCTAAACAAAATTTGTCTCGCAATTTTTTTTCCGATCGCCGTCCATCCTTTTAGCGATGTACGTGTACCATTGTTTCGCCTTCCCATTGAGGGAGAAGGAAAACAATTTCCACTTCACTGTTTCGTGCTCCATGCCATATATTTTTTTTTGGGATAAACACAAGTGCCCAAACTCTCACAACCGTTGATAAGGATTTTAATTGTTAAAACCATAGAAGGATAAACTTCTAATCATAGAAATAAAACAGGGACGAAGATCATAGCCAGATGAAAGAATTGGTTGTGATGATGATGGTGGCTCTAAGATCTTGCCCCATGGAGTAGAAAAGGATTGTAGTGTAGGTTGTGACTCCATGGAATATTTTTGTAAATTTTCAAAATAAGAAAGTAAGAACAGACGATAAGTGAAAGATATATTACGGGGGCAAACCTGGTTCATAGCAGAGTTAGCAACCGCTCCCCGGCAACAGCACCAGGAATGCTTGTTGACACTTCTTACGGTCACAGGCAATTCCGCAAGCGCATGGAGTATCATCGTAGCACTTCACCCAGGAGTATTTTAAGGTATCGCATTTGTTTTCCCCAAGGAACGAAGATAATCTGCTACAAGGTAGGTTTTGTCCAAGGACCAAGAGACACAACAAGATACCACGGGTATAGACAGGATAAACTAAAATATGGTTGCTCCGGGAAGCACAGATCAGGTTCTACTTGCTTACTTCGGGCACTGGTTTAGGCTTGGTCTGCCAAGCCACGCCAGCCTGTAGCTCTACGACGTACCCGAACGTGGAGGATTACGAAAAGACGGACATGGCTGTCACCACCTGCTGCCTACCTCTACAAACCGTGGAGCACGCGACAAACACATGTAACCTCTAGCGTAGACACCACGTCTACGCCAGCGACTACTACTCTAACCTCGATCTCAAACCAACATGGAAGATTAGAGCACCCGTTGCGGAGCGATGATCCCGTAAGCAAGTATAGCAAGATCGGACTACTATGAAAGAAACAACCAGCCTAAGGATATCATGAATACTTACTTGAGAAATAGATCTAGTGCAATGAACGATCAACGAGCGACAAACGAATGACGAACGACCAAGAATGAACGATGAACGACGAACGAAAGATGAACAAACGATGAACTATTCCACAAGAAGTTATCCATCAAGGTACAAGATTGGAGCTAGATCCCCACAAGAAGGGGACTACCCCTCTCCTCTATCCTACTCTCTCCCTAATACTACATCTTGTGTCTTTTCATCTATCTTCCTTTCTCATTGATTCCTTCCCTCCTCTAGGGGGAGGGGGTACCCCTTTATTTATAGACCTGGAAGATCGGTAACTTTGAGGCGGTTCCAGAGTTCGGTGGCATTGATTGCAGGTGGAATTGACCTCCAGAGGTCGGTTGTGAACCACCGTTGGAAGATGGGCCAGGGGGGCCTTCGTGGCAGGTCGGCCGACCTGGACAGTGGGGTCGGCCAACCTGGCCTGGGCCCCATGTGGCCTGGTCTTCCTCTGGTCCATGACTCTGGTAGTCTTCACTCCTGGTCCACTTGAATTGTGTTGACTTGGGTTTGTTCCTTTGGAGTGAGATCTTTATTTCGGGGAAAATTTGACGGAGGTAGAACCCATGATTGGTGTGCTCTTTTCCCCATTTCAATACGGATTGCACCTGCACTCTAAATACACCAAGACTAGTAGGAATGATCACTAATAAGTCCCATATCTACTTTTGGTGTTAGATTTTGGGTGTAAAGTGCAAATAGTTGACGGTAAAAGATATGCAATAAGGACCGTCAACACATGTGCAGGTAGTAGCCATGTGAAATGCTTTTCTTTTTAACAAATGTGAGTTTTTGATACGAATGTATATCACTTTGGAACCAAATTCATCTGTCATGTTTAGAAATTAATGTTTCAAAAGATTTATAAGTCATAGATGATTATGATGTTTCACATCCTTATTTACTTTGGATAGTACACTACATATGTGCCTATTTTGATTTTTCATCCATCGTCGCGATACATTACTCCACATGGTCGGACGCTAATGAAACATATCAATTCTATTGGTTGATGTATGGGATTATATTCAGGGAGTCACTTTGGGACGTTATCAGTCTGCACTTTATCATGTCAAATGTTATAAGCTTATTATGACCCTAATTTTCTCAGGTATGGTGTGTGCATAGGAGATTTGTGATGCAAATGTAGTCCGAATGGAAGGTTAGACCATCGGGGGGATCAACTTCATGCTGGGCGACAAATAGTGAGATCAAGGGCCAAGGAGCAAAGGTGTGTCTCAACATATATCACATACATTCCTGTTCCTCCCGAAGAAGGTGTGGATTGTATGGAGGCGTAAACTATCGAAAGAATACGTTCGTCCCACTCCAGTGAAGGTCTATGTAAAGAACAGAAGGAACAAAACTGAGAACATACCTTGCATTCGCTCGATGACAAAAATTCCATGGACCACAATATCCAAGCCAGTCGATTGTAATGGGGACTTATAAGCGCAGCCCCTAGCTACCATTGTATGGGGATAGCTTAGTGTAGTGTGTGATTCAAGTGTCGGTTCATAATACCCTTCTGATATTTTTTGGCGATGTTGATATTTCTTATGGTCACAGATAAATTCGCAAGCGCACGGAGAATACCGTTGTAGCACTTCACCCGTGAGTATTCAAGGGTATCGTATTTTACACAGGGAAGGCGGTGGTTTACGATATAGCAATGTTCATAATCATATAACTAATAAAGTACCAAAGTCTAAACAGGGGTAAGGATAATAATAAGGGGTAGTAGTGACAACACAACCAGAGCAATCCAATCTCACACTAGAACTAAGTCTAGGCTAAGCAGGGTTAAGAAGAGAGCCGAGATGGGTCCTTATGTACTTCTGATATTCCTGCTCATGCAACACATACAAGTCTAAGCTCTATGTCAACCTGGAACAAGGGGGGTAACCAGCAGGGCTGTCACCACCTACCGGCATT
>LAPY01000407.1:4015-18927 GCA_000970635.1 Eragrostis tef | reverse complement strand
GCACCGCTGCCGGTCAAGGACCGAAGGCACACCACCACATATCTCGCCTACACGGCAATACAAGAACACACTGGACGTAGGGTTATTATCTTTCGGGAGGCCTGAACCAGTATAAATCGTGTGTTTCTCTTGATTGATCTTCGTATAAGCGAAGCGCTCTACCGAACCAAATATCTGTCGATCTCGTTCAATCGTGCGACGACACTTATGATTTTAGCTTATTGTGTCGTATTGTTTTGGCAGATTTCCCAATATCTAAGAAAATAGTTTTTCATCTCAAAACATCCAGGAATAATAATGAGCTGTTTATACATCACAAGTTGCCATTCCTGTTCACTGGAAACTACCAAAGAGATATCTGTGGTTGGGATAGAGTTGCAGTAGCAATGGTGTCCGTCACCGTCAGCAATGCTGCAAACCTACCTATCGTTAATATTGATATGCCAATCAACAGAAGAAATCACACATCCATGAATCCAAAACTACCAAGTTATATTTTTCTCCTTGCCAAAAAAAAATCAACGTATTTTCCAGTCTACCAGGTATTGCCATCTTTGTCGATGGCATTGGGGGCGAAGTGAAAAAAAGAATGTACAATGCAGGTGTTTATAGAGTTGTTTGCGTTCTTTTTTTTCACTTTGTACATTCTTTTTTCACGTCGCCAAGCTTGGTTGAAAACACCAGCCTACCAGGTGTAAGGTGTTGCCACTTTGCCTCTTTTTTTCTGAAGGTTGGTTGGCAGTTGAAAACTCTACCAAGCTTCATTTTCTATGTAACAAAATACTCAATTCCTTCAAAAAAAATAGAGCGTAAAGCTATGCACTTCCCGAAAAAAAAAAGAGCTAGGGACCAGTAAAAAAAGAGCTATGTACAATTTATGTCATACAATATATTCACGGATTACAAATAAACTCACCGTAAACAATAGTTACTGATGTAGGAGTATCAAATATTCCAAAGATTGTGGACAAAAAAAAGTAACCCCGTATATAGAAGGAAAAAGATCAAAGCTTTGGCTCAAAATCAGCAAGTTTTAATGCTTGGTTATATAGCTAGTATAGTTGGTACTTTATAATCTTGCATGGTAATTGCACGTGATGGCGCCCCATATCTATAGCAAAGCACACCGTAATGATGGTGGATCTGCTGGGACATACCATAACATGAGACAGAAAGATCCCATTCGACGCTCTGGGTTCCATCACACATGGAAAGTGATAGAAACGCACGTCTCTTCCCTGATACCGTGCATCGAACTCCGCCTACATATATACGGCCAACCCCGGTTCTCCATTGTCACAACTCGCAAAGCAAAAGGGAACATCCAGCCAACATGGGCGCCGGATTCTGCAGCTTCGCCGTCCTCGCTCTGCTCTGCCTTGTGGCTGCGGCGGCAGCAAGAGAGGTCCCAGCCGGCGGCAAGGGTGATAGCGTTTCCGTCCAACACGGTGTTCCGATCAGGCCGAACCCGGATCCAGGCCCTACTCCTCCAGCTTACGGTTATATGCTGATGGATGTTCCTTCCATCCAGCATGCGGTTCCTAGCGGGCAGAACCCTGTATCAAACTCGCCTCCTCCCAATTATGATGACGGGAAGGCTACGATCCAGCATGAGGTTCCAAGTGGGCAGAACCCGGTTTCAAACTCGCCTCCGCGGCCACCGCTGGATGTCAAGACGACGATCCAGCATCAGGTTCCTAGCGGGCAAAACCCGATCTCGAACCATGTTCCTCCGCGGCCGCCTATGTAAGAAAATTATCGTGTGACCCTTATCGTACCGCATTATTGGTAAGCAGAATTATTGTGTACCCATCAAGGGTAATGAATAAAGGATGCTGACTATATACACTTGGATTTTGTTCTTTCGTTTAGCCGGCCTCCCGTTTCGTTGGCTCGTTGCAAACTCAAACAATTGTCCGTCAGCTAGCTAGTTTCTGCACGTTGTTGTAGAAAGGCTCGGTTTTCCTAGCGGCTGGGCTGCCACAAGGCCTTATCCCTTATGCGTGTTTTTTTATGTTGGACCGCTGATGAATCGTGGCCTGTTACGACGTGGCGCTGCGGCTGCATCCAGCCTGTTACGTCATGTTAATTTAATCCAGCATCACATCGGATCTCGCGCACGTAAAGCCAAACCGTAGCGCCACATAGATATGCTATGTTATTTTGCATTTTCTTAATTTGCACGTGAACCACGTTGTGTGAATTGTGATACACGTTGGCATGTCACAATTATTGTGATTAATAGCGCTAATATCTCATGAATGATCACACACAACAAACAAATAAAAAAATAATGTGATAATGCTGGATTTTATCTAGACTGCTTGGAACCACGGCAGAGTTTGTAAATTTGTACCTCCGAATTTGTCTCTTGTCCTTGTGTCTATGGATACGTACATTGCAATTTGGTACTCAATAAGGTACAACAACAAAGTAAACACGAGTAATTGCGCGCCGTCTCGTACATTGACATAGTTAAAAGCGTAATATCTCCGCTGCTGATTTCTATAGGAAAAGTCGCTTGATTGGATGCCTGAGCTGTCACTGGACGTTTGGCTTCATGAAAAATCTCCAAAATCTTCGAAATGTTTTTGGAGGAAAATGGTTATGACTCGGTACCAACCCGAATCAAACACAAGAACCTATTTGGGATATTTGGTTCATTCCCCTCGTAAGCTCCGCTGTCCCGTTTGCAAACAGCCTAGGCGTCGCGAGCATATACCACCTCGACTGTGTCCCTAAAACCCAGCTTAGGCACCCCACTGAAACGCCTCAACTCCTCTGCGCTGCAGTGTCGTGTGCCGTCGCCGGAGATGGCGAAGGGCACCACCGCCATGGAGGTGCGCGCCGACGGCGTCGCCGTCATCACCATCTCCAACCCGCCCGTCAACGCGCTCTCCCTCGACGGTACGGTGCCATCCCACCCCCCATCTTTGTGTTCTTCCTCTTCTCTGCTTCTGGGTCGGGCGGGGGATCGGACTCCAAGCGCCCGTACGCGGATCCTGCCACGGTGGCCGCTCTTTCTGACGTTCCCCGCGGGATTCTTGCGAAATTCTTGCGCGCATTCCGCCGCGGATTGTGTTGCGGGTTGCGGCGCTCCCCCTGCTCTCTTTTTCCGTTTTGGTCCCTTTCGAGTTTGTGGGTGTTCCGGAGATTGATCTCCAACAATTGCCAATGGAGAATCTCTGCACCTGACCTCTTAAACGTGTCCCGTACTTGGGAATTGTTCTGAACCTCGCGTTCGGACAATGGCCTTACCTGCTGAATTAGAACAGTGCTCGCCCACCTCACTCAGAGTTGCGTAGCAATACAGAAATTGCCATTAAATAGTTGTACTTGCCACAATTCGTAATCGATCATCAATATTTCTTTTTTTCATCTTGATTATCTATCTTTTGGCATATGCTTCTTTAGTTCAACCAACAAGTCAAGATGTCCAACTGGGGCAAAATGTCAACATGTCAGCTTTATCTGCTGCCTTGTGATCTGAGGAGTGCCTATAAGCTTTTTCTGTATTTGAGGTTTACAGCCTCTCTGGCTTCTAAGGTTTTTCTAGGCAGTTGCAATGTTCCACCTTCTAAGCGGAACTGCTAACATTGTTTTACTCTTGAATCACCTTTTAATGATGTGATCATGTCTCTGTAGCTAGAGATCATGTTCCCACCACCAAGTCCAACACCGTAAATGTGCAAATATGACAGGCCCTAGCATTTCTGTTTTGCAGTCTTAGCTAGCTTGCGGAGGAACTATGCTGAGGCTCTAAGCCGGAACAATGTCAAGGCAATCGTCCTCACTGGTATTTAGATTAGAAGAAAAAAGAAAACTCCTCTAGCATCATATTCAAGAGATCTATTTCTTATGTTTTACTTGTTCTGCAGGTGCGAAAGGGAGGTTTTGCGGTGGCTTCGATATAAATGCATTTGGAAATAAGCCAAGTAAGAACGAGGTTGTGTGCCAAGCTTGTTCTTGCTATTTTCATTTCTTAATCTATTTTGTTTTATGTCCCCAGAAAATGAGAAGCCTGGATCATTATCAATTGATTTCCTAACCGACATAGTGGAAGGTAATTCCTCATGATCTTGCTCTAAATCATGTTTGTCAAGAACCAAACAAGTTTCATCATTGACGAATTATGTGTTTCTTGCTCCCAGATGCTCGTAAGCCATCAGTGGCTGCCATAGACGGCATTGCTCTTGGTGGCGGATTAGAGGTTGCAATGGTATGTAATATGCATTGTTGTACTTCTTTTCTAATATGTAGCAATTTGTTAACATTAGATGATTGGAACATCGTTATGCAGGTTTGCCACGCCCGCGTTTCAACACCATCAGCTCAGTTAGGACTACCTGAACTTCAACTAGGAATCATTCCTGGAATGGGAGGTAATCTTAAATCTCGTCATACTTACATACATCTCAATTATGGGTGGAAATTCGGGAACCTGAAGTTACTCCCCAAACCTCTTTCGTTCAGAAAATAACATACCCAATGTACCCTTCAAGTGGTGTTATTTTTTGAATTTAGAGGATTGGAAGGTACACTTAGGTTGGCCCTTGTTCACCTTGAGCCCCAATGTTTGATCAATCTGACCTATGACAATTGTTTCAACACTAGACATAGCATGTATGGTCCTGCATTTGTCTCCTCTAACGGATAGTGCTCATTCTTTCATATTCAGATTCCATTATGAATAATATATGAAAGAACACAAAATAATAGAATGTATCAGATATTCTCAGTGATACATGCAATTGAATTTGGTCAGCAGTCGACAAATTGCTAGGCACATTAGAGAGCCTTAACCTGTGGCAAACTTGGAATTTAACCACTCTAAACTGACCCAAGGTGCTCAAGTAGATGAATTCCATCGACTGTACTCCATACAATGTGGATTGGGAAAAAAAGGAAAACAAAGACTGAGCCTTATCTGCTAGCACATGTTCTTACTATGCACTCTTCACTCTTAGTGTTTTTATTCAGTCTCTTACACCATACTTCTAACCATGTAGTGGACATACTAATTGGTTAAAGAGGAAACATATTTTCCTGAGAAATTGATCATTGTTAGGATTCTAAATAAAATTTGAATCGCACATTCATTTTCTTATGGACTATAACAAGATAATATAATGCCAAGAAGAGGCTTCCTAGCGTTTTGATTTCTCAGCTAAGCGCTCAGTTTTCTTTATTTTATTGTTCTCCAATTTATATGTTGAAGATCTTAACTTGTTGTAGGGACACAACGGCTTCCTCGCCTTGTTGGCCTACCGAAAGCCCTTGAGATGATGTTGGTAAGTTTGGCTTGTATTTAACAATGTATTGTGCTTTCACAGTTAATCTTGCGAGAAACATTTACGAGAGTGTTGTCCATGACTTTGTGCTGCTATGTTCTTATAATAGATGTCGAAGTCTATAAAAGGCAAGGATGCTCATGAACTTGGTTTAGTTGATGCCATAACTTCAGCTAATGAACTGGTCAGCACTGCCTGTTCTTTGGCTCTGGATATTGTCAAACAGAAGCGACCATGGTTCAAGAGTCTCTACAGAACTGATAAACTTCCGATTCTTGGGGAAGTGAAGGAGATTCTAAAAAGTGCAAGAGTTCAAGCTCAAAAGCAGGCTGCCAATGTTCAACATCCATTAGTTTGCATTGATGTTATTGAAGAGGGAATACTCTCTGACCCTCGTGCAGGTCTCATGAAGGTAAATCACTTTAGTGCCACATTTTTTTGAAGTACTTTGCCACATGTAAGTTCTTAGTTTATACTCAAATTTTTTTTTTAACAGGAAGCGCTATCTGGAAAAATGCTTGAGCAGTCTCTAACAAGCAAAAGCTTAAGACATTTCTTTTTCGCCCAGCGTGCTACTTCAAAGGTTGGTAGAACGATGAGGTTAACCTTTCGTCGCATGATTAGCAGTCGTCGGTAATTACACCAATCTAGTTGAAATATTTTTTTTTACAAAAAAAGATGAAAAATGTCATCTTTCATGCTTTTTAATAAAAATTTCAAAGCTCAAAACAGATGAAAGTTCAATACAACTTCTGGATATTTGTCATATAGTTGCATGATTTTTGTTACTCCAGTAAGCTCCTTTTCAGGTGGCCATATAGTATATAGTCATTCAGATTATAGATGGTAATCATGTCTTTCTTGAATGTTAGAGAGATGTACCATGAGTCCATGTTGGAAGCATTCATATATCTGACCATATGATCGTACTGCAAGCAGATTCCTAAAGTCACTAACATGGGTTTGACACCACGGAAGATAAAAAAGGCAGCAATTGTTGGGGGTGGTCTAATGGGATCTGGAATTGCAACGGTGTTCATACTGAACAACTACTCAGTTGTCTTGAAAGAAGTAGATGATCAGTTCTTATCTGCAGGAATTAATAGAATTAAAGGTAAACTTTTTTTCCCTAGCTTCACAAGCTTATATTGGTACTGTCTTCGTTTTTCTCAGAAGTTTGTTTTTTTCTCAAAAGCCGATTTGCAGAGTTTTTTCAGAAAGGGACAACTTACCAAATTGGATTATGAAAAGAAACTTTCTTTACTATCTGGTGTTCTGGACTATGAACAGTTCAGTGATGCAGATGTAGTCATTGAGGTAAAATCCAATATTTTACTTTTACCATTTTCTTAATTGCTCAATAGGATTAGCTCTGCTTATTAAGCTTTCTCACCTGTACTTGTTGGTGGCTTCAAATAAAGATTTAATATACGCTACTGCTTAAGCATAGTAGTTAAGCATTTATCAATAAATATTGTAATTCCACTTTGCATAACTCATCTTGACTGTATATAGGAGAGTCATCAGTTGTATTCTTGCCTCGACGTTATCTTGTTATTCTTTATTTCTTACTTTCATAGAATTGCTTGTAATGCCCGTCACATCCTCTAGTCTACTTAATCTGCGGTATTTGATTTACTGAAGTTCTAAAGAAAAAAATTCTTGGCTACCTGGACAGGCGGTTATTGAGGATTTATCGCTGAAGCAGCAAATATTTTCTGACCTTGAAAAGTACTGCCGCCCTAATTGCATATTTGCCACAAATACTTCAACGATAGACTTGAACTTAATTGGTCAGCGGACTTCTTCTCCGGATCACATTGTCGGCGCACATTTCTTCAGGTAATGTACTATGCACACATTCTGTTATCCTTTTTCTCAACCACGTGTCTAACTGATGCATAATTTCCAGTCCAGCACATGTCATGCCACTGTTGGAAATAGTTCGTACCCATCAGACTTCCCCACAAATTATTGTGGACTTGCTGGATGTCGCAAAGAAGATACACAAAACACCAATAGTTGCTGGCAACTGCACTGGTTTTGCTGTCAATCGGATGTTCTTTCCTTATGCCCAGGCAGCTGGCTTTCTTGTTGATCATGGTCTGGATGTCTATCACATAGATCATGTGATCACCCAATTTGGGATGCCAATGGGGCCCTTCCGGTAAGTAGTTACAATATAGCTTTTTTTCTGATTGTAACTAATTCAGAACTAGCTTCCTGGATTAGAAGAATCAAGAATGCAACCTTGTTTCCGGTTGAAGTAGGAACCAAGAAGATTCTCAAACTATTGACTAGGAATGATTCTGTTAGGGACCTATGTTAGGAACTTAGGATATGCAGTTCTTGCACTGATGTGATGTACTCTCAGCCATCTGGTACATGCTGTCTTCGTTTTCTTCTTGTCAGTCTAATCAGTTATTCCATCTTCGAACTGTTAACTCTGTACCAATATTTAAGTATGTTGGGTAGGAGTTGGGGGGCGAATAGTCCATATAAATTCCTCAATCTGCACTTAGCTTCTTATTATTTGCATTTTCTTTTTTATTTTGCGTTGCTATGGAGTAGAAATTTTTCAGGCAATACAAGTATTTAAACGTAGAACACATATATAGCGTGCCTTCATATTCTAGCCCCTTTAAATCTATATGCTACCGCTTGCTTGGATGTGGTCGTATTTAATTTTAACATTCTTTGTGTTACTTTTTGTGTCACCTTTCATGTTGTATCAGCAAATATCTGTTTGATTAAGAGTGTGTTTTCTTGTTAAATGTCATACAGATTAGGTGATCTTGTTGGTCTTCGTGTTTCTAGTGCCACAAGAAAACAATATCTCCAGAGTTATCCCGAGCGATGCTACAATTCAATGCTTGTTCAGATTCTTCTGGAGGATAATAGGACAGGTTCTCTCAGGCTGAATAAATATTTATGATTTGCTTTGACCTCTGCGAGTCCAATTTAGTTTGCTCTTAGAAAAGCTGCAGCTCATGGTTATATTTTACTCAGGTGAATCTTCTCGTAGGGGCTTTTATGTATATGATGATAGGCGAAAAGCCACTCCAGATCCTGACCTGAGAAAGTACATTGAGAAATCAAGGACCATGTCGGGAGTTGTACAAGATTATAAGGTCATCTTGTTATATCTCCCAGTTTGGCACTGCTCTTAAGAGGTTCTTCATGTATGTGGCTAGATGCTGCGAATTGCATGAAATGAACACAATGCACAGTAACAAACACTTTGCAAAAGTAATTTAAGTTAAAAAATGTTAATATGCTATCTTTCTGTATGTCTGCAAGGATTTTAAAAAAGATTACTTTGGAAGCAAAAAGCAGGATTTTCTTGTTCTGTTTTATGAAAAAATGAATGAGCTATCTTGTTCTGAAACATTATCAAAATAACTTGGTGCGCTGTGCTGTTACATGTAAGTGAAATTAAATGTTTGGAATACGGACATCTCTTAAATTGTACATGCAAGTAGGAAATGGTGCTGTTCATTGCGCACCATTTGTAGCTAATATTTAAGGGCTTGTTTGGATTGTGCCCTCGCCTGACCGCTGCTGGCCAGGCAGCAATCGTGGCCTCAGGCGTCCACGCCTGAGCACGATGCCACAGGAAGGTTTGCCAGGGCTAGTTAGGGAAATGGTGCTTCAGCCTTTCACCATTTGGGTGTAAAGGCATCTCACATGTTGATTTCCTTTCCCTCAGCTGACTGAATTGTCGGATAATGACATTGTGGAGATGATCTTCTTTCCCGTGGTGAATGAAGCCTGCCGGGTGCTTGATGAGGGAATTGCTCTGAAAGCATCTGACCTCGATGTCGCATCCATTATGGGAATGGGTTTCCCTTCTTATAGGTCCAATTACTACTGTTCTGTAGCATTTTCACTATATTCCCTCCATATGTCTATGCTAACCATTACAATTCCATGCGACTACTATTCCAAACCAGGGGTGGAGTAATGTTTTGGGCTGACTCGCTTAGCTCAAGATATGTGTACAACAGACTGGAGGCATGGTCGAAGGGTTATGGAGGGTTCTTCAAACCTTGTGAATATTTAGCTACAAGAGCTCGCCAGGATGCATCTCTGGTAAGACATGGAGCACCATTTCCCTATCTTTGTTGATCATCATGAGTCTTTTCTCATCCTTATCAAATTAGTATCCTCCTTCTAAATGTTTATGTTGATCGAAAATCACCTAAATATGAATTCCTGGAACTACTGCAGGCTGCCATGGTTGATGGCGTTCAGGCGCGTCTGTAGTGTTTCTCTACTTATTAGTTTTATGTGTAGGCCAGGATCTCCAATTGGAGGAGATGGCGTTATGAATACCCTAGGGCGTCAGATCTATACTGTTACCATCACGTCTGGGAATAATAAAGGAGTGCTTCTTCTTAATATAATGAAGTGCAGCTCTCTATGTTTTCGAGAAAAATAATAATAATAAAGGAGTGGTAAAATACAGATCTGGCATTTGGGTTGGGCTATAGACCTTCTTGAAACTGCTGTAGTTCTACAACACGATATTCTTCAATGTGTTGAATTGTTGAAATGATGTTTGCGCAGTATATAAAATGTTCCACTCAGGCAGTTTTGCCAGGGTGCAAACCAAACTATCCCTAAGTAATTTAGTTGGCTAGTTAGGGTAATGGTGCTTCAGACTTTCACCATTTGGATGTAAAGGCATCTCACATGTTGATTTCCTTTACCTCAGCTGACTGAATTGTCAGATAATGACATTGTGGAGATGATCTTCTTTCCCGTGGTGAATGAAGCCTGCCGGGTGCTTGATGAGGGAATTGCTCTGAAAGCATCTGACCTCGATGTCGCATCCATTATGGGAATGGGTTTCCCTTCTTATAGGTCCAGTTACTACTATTCTGTAGCATTTTCACTGTTTTCCCTTCATATGTCTATGCTAACCATTACGCTTCCATGCGACTATTATTCCGCACTAGGGGTGGCGTGATGTTTTGGGCCGACTCGCTTAGCTCAAGATATGTGTACAACAGACTGGAGGCATGGTCGAAGGGTTATGGAGGGTTCTTCAAACCTTGTGAATATTTAGCTACAAGAGCTCGCCAGGATGCATCTCTGGTAAGACATGGAGCACCATTTCCCTATCTTTGTTGATCATCATGAGTCTTTTCTCATCCTTATCAAATTAGTATCCTCCTTCTAAATGTTTATGTTGATCGAAAATCACCTAAATATGAATTCCTGGAACTACTGCAGGCTGCCATGGTTGATGGCGTTCAGGCGCGCCTGTAGTCTTTCTCTGCTTATTAGTTTTATGTGTAGGCACTTAGCCCTACACGATCTCCAATTGGAGGAGATGACGTGATGAATACCCAAGGGCATCAGATGCTATACTGTTACCATCATGTTTGGAATAATAAAGGAGTGGTAAAATACAGGTCTGGCATTTGGGTTGGGCGGTAGACCTTCCTGAAACTGCTGTAGTTCTACAGCACGATATTCTTCGATGTGTTGAATTGTTGAAATGATGTTTGCGCAGTATATAAAATGTTCCTGAAGCAATGTTTCGATAAAATTCTGATGTATATTTTGTTGTCCCTGCGGATTTCTTTCATGTGAAGCAACTACTGGTCTATTAGTGTTGGATCGCCCACTGCATCGGTGCAGATATGACAACTAACATGACTTACCAAAAGATTATGTTGGTTTTTATCTGGAGTTTCAATTCGAAAATTGCTATAGGTATGACGCAGCCGTCCGATTGGGCCATCTAATGGAGCCATATCAACTCACGTGAAACACACGGATGCAAGGAACGGCCAGATGCACCAGTCGAACACAAGTCATCCCTGCAGCATTTCTCTTTCAATTCTGGAGCAACGAAGAACAATTCTGCAGCTCGGAACTTTGGTTCGTTTCTAGCTTTTTTTTTCGATGATCTTTAAACTGCAACTCTCCAAGATAACTAATGAAGTAATCTCAAGATCTTTGTTCCTTTCTGAAATCGGTAATCTCAGTATCACCTGTTCCAAAATTCTTGACACTTCCGATCGTCAAGTGAACTGGAAAACTCGGAATGTCAACAATATTAAAACGGAGGAAGTGACGGGTCCGGAACTAGTTGGCGCAAATTTTTGCTGGCAAATATGTCTATATCTGCATATTACACTTGATATATTTACATTGATACATCAATGAAGAAAAATGATACGTTTTCAGGTGCTCGAAAAGTTCCCAACACCACTTGGGAGAAAAGCGAAGGTGTAGTGCGTTCTGTGCCCAGAACGCGAGAGCAACACGGTGCGAACCACGTTAGCATCGCCGTAGATACGTGTCGCACAGGAAATCTGGCCAAAGGGGGTTCCTCGTCTCACCACTCACACAACGGTTATACGGAGTAGTATCGCAGACGAAAGGCTCAGAGGCGACCGCTGACGCTGGGTTGCGGCTGCGTCTTTTACTTTCGCGGCCACTGATCATCGTCAATGTCAAGCTTTTAAAACTGCAAAAAGCAAGGAAAAACAGCCAACTACTAGTCAAATTCGTGTAAGAAAGAGCATGTGCTGCGCAGGTAATGTATATATGGAATGGCCGACGCCGATGGGGAAAAAGATTTGTAGCTGTCTGTGTCACTCTCTGCCACCTGCGTAAAATTCTTAAATTTAGACTAACGAGGCAGCAACATGACTCGAAACATCGAGGTATCTGGCTACGTGGTCGACACGTATGGTTCTGGTATTTTTGAGAAAAAAAGAGTACATATATGCTCGTTCTGCTGACATTTTATTGGTCGTGTATTCGGCTGCAGCTGTAGAAAAATAACTACGAACACTGAGCGACTGCAAAAACACTATAGCGGCTACAGAAAAAAATAACTAAAACACTGTAGCGTATGCAAAGCAGCGAGGCGAACATTGTGTTTATATGAAGCGTAATTAAAACTGCTTAAAACCAAACCGGAAGGAGTATTTCTGTACTATTTGCAAAACACACCATGATATTTGTTGCGAATGCGATACGATCGAGTTCGCA
Organism: Eragrostis tef; assembly: GCA_000970635.1. NCBI lineage: Eukaryota > Viridiplantae > Streptophyta > Magnoliopsida > Poales > Poaceae > Eragrostis > Eragrostis tef. Next base: position 6,622 of record LAPY01000407.1, on the reverse strand, counting down.
ATCCCTCTGCAAAATTCTTGAAGTATTTATGGTCGGTCATGGCACGGTAGAGAATATTTTGTGCAGCTTCTGAAATACGGTCAGTGTACCTACCCTTAAAATTGTACTTAGTAACAAAGAGCATGCTCAAGTTGAAAATCTGTTACGGAAAATAACAGAAGACAGGACCACCGTTGTGACTGTATTCTGGTTTCTGTAGTAGGGGAGAATGTTAGGTGCCGTCGCAGCTTTATACTCGCCGCTCGTCTCAACTAATACCTTCTACCACGAATTACCTCTCCCATCCAAAATATTAAGTTGAACAGACCAGAAGCATCAACTTCAATAATTTATTTGAAAGCTCCACTGTGAATAGTCCTTGGGCAAATGAGTTTGCAAAGAACAAAGGGAGATTGAAATTGCTACCCGGGAAAAAAAGAGTGTGAAATTGCATCTTTTTGTCCGCAAGAACGGAAGAAAGATAAAAGAATTTTAAAAAAAAGAGTAAAAACGCTGCTTGAGTTCAGATGAACATGTGACATCAGTTACCTAATTCTACATTGTGATGTCAGTTTGCATGATAATGAATTCTTTTGGGATCAAAATTTAAGTATGCCTCAGCTCCTGTTCGTCTGGTTATGTGAATCTTAGTATTTTTTGGCTACAGATATTTCTGAACTAATAGTCGGAAGAAATAACAATTGTCCGTGTTTATGTGGCAGTCATTATCGTCGTATATTCCATTGTTAAGCAGAGAAGCTAATCTGGGACGAATGTCAGGGAACAGAAGATTTCTTCCAAATTAACTTGCATCCTATAATACGTGACAGCCAGCAACTAGCTTGTTTGCACCTACAGTCAGAATGAAGCTAGCACGAACAAGGGCATCGTCAAGCACTCTGCGCTTCCAGATTTTGCAGAAGCAGTAGGTTGCAGCTGGGTCAGACGACGGTGTCGCAACTCGCAAGCAGGGAGGGACACTGCTGTAGCGGCCGAGGTTGAAGGACGGCAAGCCTGGGCCAGTGATTCTATCAAGTAGTAATCATGAAACCAAAATTTCAATAATAGGAACAGGAAATTCCTCGAATCCCTTCCTTCGAGTGAATAGTCCTTGGGCAAATGAGTTTGCAAAGAACAAAGGGAGATTGAAATTGCTACCCGGGAAAAAAAGAGTGTGAAATTGCATCTTTTTGTCCGCAAGAACGGAAGAAAGATAAAAGAATTTTAAAAAAAAGAGTAAAAACGCTGCTTGAGTTCAGATGAACATGTAGGTATTACTTCCATCTGAGGGAAACAAATAAAGTTATTGCAGATCATATCAATTATATACTATGATTCCTTGTTGAGGGGAAGAAGAATATTCCTGGGCATGGATGGAAGCCTTCTACTAATGTACCCTTGCTTGCATAAGTGTCCCACATTGAATCATCACTAGTGGAATCCTTCACGGAAGGAGGCGGTTGCTTCATTCAGTATTAATTTTCTTAATTGGATCTCAATCTAAGAAGAGTGCTTCCTGACTTTATATGTTTCTAGCGCAGATTTATGGTTTGCCGTAATTAAATCACATTGGTCGTACAATCTTTTGATTGTATGAAAGTGTCATCAAGTCCCACACGTCACAAAAATTATCTGGATTTAGTTTAAGTTTCTGGCAATTTCTTTCCAAGAACAAGGGAGAATTTTGCAACCATAGGAGTACATAGACAATGAAGCAGGACCGACTTTACCTGCGATATATTAAAAAGAAAGGTGGTTCCATTATTCCATACATTTATTCCACAACTCGCCTACCAAAAATCTACTAATCATATATGTTGTCACACACTCCTTTTTTCCAACATATTTTTTCGTATTATATGATTTTTTTATTACACAACTGGACGGCCAAACGTGCCATATGTTTCGACCATCTGAAGGGGCAGTGCTTTTGTCGCAAGATTGTTCCCCAGCAGTAGCTAATTATCTGATGTATTAGTGTAGGACCCGTCGTTTAAAACCGGCACAAGCTCCACTTTCCTCAACGACACTGCCGAAAAATCCAACCTTTCCATCCATTCCGTCCCCAGAACCAAGCCCACACCCCTCTCTCCTCTCCAAGAAGCAGAGCAGAGCAGCAGAGCCGCCTCCCAAATCCGCCATGCTTCCCGGCCGCCTCCTCCTCCTGGTCGCCGTCGCCGCCGCCGCGGCAGCGGCCGGCTCCACCTCCGCGAAGCCGACGGCGTACGAGGCGCTAGCGGAGTTCGACTTCCCCCCGGGCATCCTCCCCAAGGGCGTGGTCGCCTACACCCTGGACAACTCCACCGGCGCCTTCACCGCCACGCTCGACGCGTCCGCCTCCGGCAAGGGTTCCTCCGTCTGCGAGTTCTCCATCCAGGGCTCCTACTCGCTCCGCTACCAGACCAAGATCACCGGCAAGATCGCCCCCGACCGCCTCTCCGACCTCACGGGCGTCTCCGTCAAGGTCCTCTTCTTCTGGCTCAACATCGTCGAGGTCACCCGCTCCGGCGACAGCCTCGGGTTCTCCGTCGGCATCGCCTCCGCCGACTTCGGGATCGAGAACTTCCTCGAGTGCCCCACCTGCGGCTGCGGCTTCGACTGCAACGGCCTGCCGGAGTTGCTGGGGGA
>LAPY01000406.1:180229-191439 GCA_000970635.1 Eragrostis tef | reverse complement strand
CCTCGTCGCCCGCCGTGTCCTCCTCCAGGTTGATGGATGATGAAGGATTCGGCAGCGGGCTGGGAGGAGGAAGCCTGAAATTTTCCATTGCTGGTGACGGAGGTGTTTCAAGCTCTGAGTGTTCAGAGAGAGCAGGAGATGATGGTGTTTGGTTTGGATCTGCGGAGGAGGAACCAGATCCGTCTGTGAAGTTGGAATCTAGCCACCTAAAGAACTTAGGGTTTGGGCGGTTGGCGCCTCTCTTTTTGCCCATGGTGAAGATGGAGAAGCAAAGGATGAGGATGAGGTTTGCTGCACCGGGATGGTTGGATTTATAGCCAGGCGGACGATGCTTCGAGTAGTCGAAAGGTCGGGAAGAAATGTTTTCTTTAAAGAGTTCACATGAATACTGTGAGGTGAAACGACGCGACGGTATGGACTTCGTCAGAATTTCCAGAAAGATTCTGGTGGAATAGAAACAGTTGGGTCAAACTCTTTTTCTCGAGAACAAGGCTGGAGTAAAACAAGACGCTGAAATGGTTGGTATGATGAAGATGGAGCGCAATATTTAAATTTTGGGCAGACTACGAACATATCACTTGTCAAAGAAGTAAACTTCTGATGAGTATGCCGAGAGACATGTTCGGGGCTTATGTCGTTGCCTTATTTTTCAGATATTCCGAAGGCTATTTTAAAGGTTTTTCTGAAGACACTTCTGACAACTGGATAGATTAGGAAAGAGATCGGTATCCTTGCTGAACAAGGAAATAAGAGATTGTATTCAAATAGGACTCAAATAGGCGGTAACTGGCCTAGAAATATTCATGTAACCCCTACGGGAAAACTAACTGGCACACCCTAACGCAAAGGCCGCCGCATTATACACAGAAACACACTGGACATAGGGTTATTATCCTTCAGGAGGCCTGAACCGGTATAAACCCTCTGCGTGTTCTTAGATTGATCTCGTTCATAGCGTTGCTCCCTCGATCCAAATATCTGACGAACACCCCGTTCAATCAGGTGACGACAGAAAGAAATTATCATTTCATCGTTTTACTAAAAACAATTGTTGTGTTGCTTTTTAAAGGCGTGTGTTGCTTTACTTCAAACTCGTGTATCCCGTTTTAAGAATTTTTACATGGGCTTTGCATCTGTTGGATCTCGATCGGTTTGGGCGTGCCTTGGATGACTCGTGGTCATAACTCGCATTCTGACTCCCGTTCCAATGGTCATGGCGTACGTTTCGCGCGTCGGGCATCTTATACTCGATCTGCCTGGGAGCTCCAGAGACGAGAGCCCCGGTCGATCTCGCGATGGAGGTGGCCTCTGGACTCACGTCCCCGTCCTCCGTTTCCACGCCTCGCCCGAGTTCAAGTCAGCCGGCGACGCCGACCGGTACGCGGCGTTCGTCAGCAAACGTCCTCGCGCGACGTGCCCGAGCATGTGACGACGGCAAACTCGAGCACCTTGAGATATCGTACCGGGCGGGCTATCTGCACGCTGCACGGCGCAGAGGCAGAGCAACTCGAGCCGCTGTGCATCGAAGCTGCGCAGGGTTGGGTTCGCTACGCCTACGCTGCACGACATGAAGTGAAGTCTTTCAGCTTTTACATGTCTCTGCCTGGAGGTCACGATTACGACGACGACGTTGTCTGTCAACGGCGTGCTTCCCGCGCCTGCAGAAGCTTTTCATGTGGGTCATTCTAATTCCAGCTGGGTCGGTGGACCTGCAGCTCGAGGCCGGCGCGCTCTTGGAGCTGACGCTGTTGGAAGTCCAGGGTTCGCAGGCTCTGGAACTCAAGACTCCCAGCCTTCGTGTTCCCGCATTGAGGACTGCGTCGACCTCGACCTCGAGTCCATCTCGGACTGTGCCCCGATCGAGGCTGGAGGAGCTCACCTTCTTAAACAGCGTCGTCCAGACTGATATCATCGACGGGGACTTTTCCAGTGAATAAAGCCTCGACACTGATGCTAGTGACGACATTAGCGTTTCCCTCCTACAGCGCTGTAGCTCGGCTGGATGCGCTGGCGGAAGAAAAGCAGCGTGTCTCTTCAGCTGCAGGTATGCACTGATAGTTTTTTTCGAAAGAGTGTCCCACAAATAGTAAAGCATGCACTTGTTTTATGTAACTGAAATCTGAGTTCCTTGAACTGCTTAAGACAGTGCTGCCTGTAATTACCTAATCCCAGTTGCTGACCATCGTGTTTTTCATTTTCGGTGTGCTTAATTAAGTGATCGCAGACTATTATCACAATCAAAGGGATCGCACCACAGCTTCCTCGTGTCACATCATTGGTGGTTCATCTTTTTTCAAGATTCGACTTCCATGTTATTAGAGATGCCATATCAAATCTTCTGACCCGATGCCGCAGCCTCACATTCCTCGGACCACACTTAGGAGAGTTATTAGAAGTAGGAAGTTGCAAGGTAACATGCAACTGCATCCTAATTCTTAGCTTTCACGACGTCAATCAAGTTTCCCCTCCTCCATTTTCATGGGACTAAACAATGTAGTATTAAATAGTACTTGTTTGTGCGACAGAATGTTCTGTACTCAAAGATCGATGACGATACGGGCTTTGTCTGCGACTACCCTGACTTCCAATAGCCAGGTAGTGACAGACGAAGCTCGCATGCCTCCTTTCTGATGTGCAAAGTACAGATACGTCGGGTGGATGTTGGGATAGGGACGTAGTACGTATTTTGTGTATCGCTGTGCTTAAGGGTCAGAAGCCGAGCTGATGACATTTCGCCATTTCGGTACTCCGTATATCTGTAGACTGTACGTCTGCGTGAGAACAGAGGAACGTGGGCCATCAGCACTTCATAAAGAAGCCCAAAAGTTATACCAAAACGAAGGCTATTTCCTTAACGAAACATACGGAGTCCAGCTCGAATTGTTGGGCTGCCAACTAGTAGCTTCAAACATGTGGAGTCCAGCCCGAATTGGGAGAACCAGCTCCTCCTCCGGTCGGTCGATCTGTAGCGGATCAAGCGCCATGCCCATGATTGCCTAAAAAAAAAAAAGCGCCATGCCCATGACTGTCCTTCAAAAAAAAAAAAAAAGCGCCATGACGCTGAAATAACCTAATCGCGCCGCCTCCTTGGCCCGATCAACTCTCTGCTCGCCCCGACTGCTACGGCCAGGAAATCTTTCGCGCCGTAATCAGCCGCACAAATACTACTGACGGAGGTTTGAAATCCCTCGCGCCTCCCTGGTCTTTTCTTCAATTATTATTGAAGTTTTGATGTTTTGAGTTATGCAGCCTTAGATTCAGCTTTCTATGTTACATTTAATTTAGATGCATATTATTTATGAACATGAATTGTGAAGCAATCTGTTTTATTCTTGTGCTCCACGTTAATTGAACTGAAATCTAAGGACGATCTCACTTCAACCAGCGACCACCATGTTTGGCTTTCGGGGCGGGGGTTGAAAACACAGCACCTCCTTTTTGCTCCCGAGAAAATCGGAGATGCATGACGGCCCGTTCTTGTGGACCAGTGACATGGGCAGTAAGCAGTGTGATGGGGATCGTTTGATGCTATGGGTAAGCAATCATCCCCGGAGTGGTTGCTGCGGTGTGGCAGACAGGCAGAGGCAGTCAGGGGTGACCTGGACTCCTGAAGAGAGGAAACTAGCTGGAGATGAAGCCGACAGATTTTGCTCGTCGAATGAGATGGACGGTTATTTTCAGTCACCTGATATCTGATAATTAGGATGGCATGCATGTATTTTTTATCCTCTACTAGCAATATACATATAGGATGAGATATAGATTGAATACATAGCTGGATTGGAAGGTTGATCATCTAGAATAATATATAGGTTATGTAGCTTCCACTAGCTAGTACCTCTGATTAATTTGCTTTCATTCGTGGAGTTATGCACCACAAATGGGAACAGGCTAGTATGGTCGCTATTTCTTCTCTGAACCATAGCTTTGTCTTTGTTTTGAACTCCAAATTGTCACTAAATATATATATTGATATGAACTTAATTAGAGGCATGATAAGCGTCAGAATTTACATGTTTTAGGGAATAGGTACACATAGACTTCCTATAATGAAACCATACACAGTTTAACATATTGGAATTTACATGTTTGTTAAACGCCACTGATTGTTTGTCTTAAACATCTGGCCAGGTGCTCTACAAGATTAACAATGCCTCGAGTTGGGGACCCAAATGCTTCGCTAGATAGAGTCGGCCTCGAGCTTGGATATCTTGCTTGCATCGCCGCGGGATGCTACCTCAACGGGGCCAACTATTTTTCTACGAGGGAAAATGGAGCCTCATATATGGGTCACGCACTGTTACAAGTAGGAGTTTTCTTTATGGGCTGTAGTAGTATGTATTTGGCTCTGGACACAATCAACTCGTCTTATGCACGGCCTCGGAGAAGGAACTGATGTTTTGTTGCATTTATTTTACGATGTACACTTTGGATGGTTGTATCTCTCACTCCAGACAAATAGGCCCGCAAACAAATAACAGTGTTCGTTTCATCCACTCACTTCCATTTGCGACCGAACATCTTCTTATGCTTACCGTACAGCTTCTTGTGCTTGCCGTACTTGCCGTGCTTGAACTTGCCATGCTTGAACTTGCCGTGGTGGCCGTACATCCCGTAGCCGCCACCGTGGCCGCCGGCCATCAGGGCCCCGTAGCCTGCGGCTGAGCCACCTGCCCCATGGCCGCCTCCGTACATAGCACCATGGCCTGAATGAAACGGTTTAGAGACTTAGTAACAAGTCACGTCTTTGCATTCTCTCCCAACGGTCATTACTCGTTTAGGAGAAGAACTTCAATATATATCTTTTTTTTTAGATAATGGCTTCAATATATATCTTTAGCTTGCAATTCTAAGGGCAACAGCAATGTTGCATGCAAAAGCAGTCCATATGAGTGGGTCCCATAGCAGGTAGTCTATAGTTATAGACTGGTTCACAATGTATGAACTAAAAACCAGTCTATAGTAGATGTGAGTGATTATAGATAGCTTTTGCTATTGACTGCTTATAGACTAGTTGCACAATGTATCAGGCAGTCAATAGCGATTATTTTACTCCCTATTGACCACTTTAGCACCACATTGTGGTTGCTCTAAACGTTACAATGTTTCAACAAACGCCTTTTACGACCACTAAAGAGGACTAACCATGAGGAGGAGCTTGCATCGGAGGACCGTGACCAGGGTAACCAGCTGGTGGATAACCAAGATATCCTGCTGGAGGATACGCCCCTGGTGGGTATGCACCTTGTGGCGGGTATCCGCCGGGTTGAGGGTATCCACCTTGTGGTGGGTATCCGCCCGGTGTGGTAGGGTACCCTTGTCCGGGGGGATATGCACCTGAAGGAGCAGGGTATCCGGCAGGGTATTGCCCGTATCCACCTGCGTACCCTCCTCTATGGAAACCCTTGTCCGCGTCCGAGCAATCATGTTTGTCCTTCCCACCTCCCATGCTTCTCCTCTCGACACTTGATTAGGAGAACGAAAATTATGACAAGTTCTGTTCCATATTCACAATGCCATAGATAGGGATCAATGTGATTATCCAAAAGAAAGAAAGAAAGAAGATTACCTGGATCTTGTGAACAGGCAGAGTTAGACTTTGACGAAGTGGCGTCAACAATGGTTTGGAAGATGACCTGCTTCCAGCGCCTTGTTATGTTCACGACAGGGACGTGTATGAACATAAATGGGTTGAAGAAGCATTCTTCGGAGCAAAATCAGGGGGGGGGTGTCTCCTGTAACCTGCTATATTTGGGCTTGCTATATCTTGATGCGTTTGGTTTTACGTGAAGATAGGGCCCTCTCTTCTCGCGCGCCGCGACTTTCTCTGTCGAAGTAGATAGATGACGCCCCGACGAGCCGGCAGAAACCGTCAGTCAGAACCATCTGACCTACGGGCGAAACATGTGCGGATGGATGGACGCACGAACACAACTGAGCGGGGCAGTGTATTGGTTGTTCCCAGCACGCTGTCACACGCTAGGAATGGCAGTGGCCGGTTCGGTTGCCCATCGGTGGCCCGGCTGCTGGCTCGGGCTTCCGCCTCCGGCGCTTGGAATGCTGAAATTCACCCACCACAAACCAGTACAAGAGAGGTGATTTATCATCTTAAAAATATTATGCAGCCATCTCAACCAGAATCCGTTGTAGTCTAGCTGGTTAGGATACTCGGCTCTCACCCGAGAGACCCGGGTTCGAGTCCCGGCAACGGAATGGTTTTTTATCCGATGTGCTCTTTGTTTTCTTTCCTGAGCTAACGAAGAGAATACAATGCTTTTATGATGGTTGAGCTTTATACATTCTACAGTTTCTTTTTCCTGGAGAAACAATGCATCTTGCACATTAAAACAGAGTACGAAATGAAGCTCTGGTAAATAAGCAATCACTTCGACACAAGCCTCAGAGCCAGAATACACTCCCAATATCAGAAAATGCAGGCATGGTTAATATATTATCATTCCATGTCTCAGCGAAGCTCTGGTAACTAAGCAATCACTTCGACACAAGCCTCAGCCAGAATACACTCCCAATATCAGAAAATGCAGGCATGGTCAATCTATTATCATTCCATGTCTCAGCGATATGCAGTTTCCCGTTTAACCTAAGTTGCCTCCCCTGGCAATAACATTATGCAAAGTAGCAACTGAGCAAACAGCGCATGGTCTGCTGCTCCCAACAAGGGCCATGGAATCAGTAAACAACAGCCTAAGCTAACTAGCCCTGCTTCGACAGAATGCTCTCCGCAACACCACGAGCTATTGGGTGGTAGAACTCTTGAGCTTCCGAGAAGATCCTCTGAGCCAGCATCTTCTCCTCGCTGGAGCACTTGGCCAGTGCGCTGTAGAGCGGGCGGAGGTACTTCATCCTTCCCACTTGCTTCAAGCATTTCTCTACCTCGTTGAAGTAGCACTTGCACCCAGCAGGAATCGCCAGCTGGAGGAAAGCAACTTTGACCTCATAGTCACGGCTTTCCGACAGCTTGTACCGTTCATCAAGTGCAGTAACCTGCATACAGAAAAAAGACTGTGTTTGAGCAGGTGATCTCAGGAATTATGCCTGTGATTGTGTTAGAAAGCAAAGCTCTGATCCACAACATGCTATGTTAACAAATTGCAGGGCACAGAAGAAAGGGATAATTCACAAGACAACACTTGTAAGAGACACCTTCCACAGAACACCCTTAGTAAAGGGCACCGTCCCCCAAACAACACCAATGAGGAAACCGGGCAGCACACAACACCACCATCCCCTTATAATCCTGTTTTCAAAATTTTTTTGCCTAAACTGAGATGAGAAAAGACCGTATTGCCCTCATCTATGTTTCCCGTGACTCCATCGAATCGAATCGATCCAAATCGAACACCTTGACACGTCATCCTTCTCCTCTGTCCTGCAGTCCTGCCCGAGCTGCTCCTGGGCGAGCCACGGCAGGGAGTATGAGGAGGCGGGCAATGCAGATGCCGCACCGGCATCGGCTGCTGAGGGCAAGATGGTCCATCCAGGTGCCATTTTGGCCTTTAAAACAAAGAAAAACTCCAATATTGTATTGTGTGATGACAGTCAGCTATAGTAATAGTGTTTGGAGGACGGCGCTCTTTGTGGATGTTGTTTTGAGGACGGCACTCTTTAGTGGTGGTATCCTGTGAATTGGCCCAAGAAGAAAGCAAACTACACTAGACGATACTAGGAAACTACTAACCTGAGCACCTGAATAATTCCTTACTTGATAGAGTGTTATATCACTGAAGGACAGGCTAGTTTTAAACCGTCCTGAATCAGATTATATGTTACCGGGTGCCCAGAAAGGACAGCTATGAGTCAGCAGTTGCCAGTGAACACTAAACAGAAAGACGATTTTTCTTATAGGCAAGGCAATGTTTAGCTAGCAAATAATATTCTAAACTTTGACATTTTTCATTTTGTAACAACACTGACCCACCACTGATAAAACTGGAGACTGGAAAGTACAATGTAATTTTCAGTGTTGATCCACACAGATTATAAATAAAGCATAGAAGCTCGGAACTAATATGTGACTTTTAAAATGATTGACAATGCCATCAAACCCACCAAAAATAACTACTAGAAGAATGCAGTTACAGTATTGAACTAAATACTGTAGCTCATTTAGGACTTCTGTCACTCACCTATACATGTCTACAATCCAGATCTAGCTCAACTCCCAATTATTGTATACGGACCACAAATAAAACGTGGATGCTATTTTGCAAAGTGTTTTTCTTAACTCTATTGAAATCTGACCAATTGCTTCATACTACGAAATAATGTTTACAAACTAGAAGGGGATAGAAATCAAGTATCGAAATTGAGCGAAAAGGCAACACAACATTCTGCAGTGCTCCAATATTCAATAATAAGTAAGCCAAACCATAACAGTTCATACTACATCACAAGTAGTATGAACTCTGCATGCTGCATTGCATCATCACCAGTAGCAGGGTAACTTCCAAACGTACTAATAAAATAGAGCATGAACTCTGCATGCTTCATTGCACCATCACCAGTAGCAGGGTAACTTCCAAACGTACTAATAAAATAGAGCATGAACTCTGCATGCTTCATTGCACCATCACCAGTAGCAGGGTAACTTCCAAACGTACTAATAAAATAGAGCATGAACTCTGCATGCTTCATTGCACCATCACCAGTAGCAGGGTAACTTCCAAACGTACTAATAAAATAGAGCATGAACTCTGCATGCTTCATTGCACCATCACCAGTAGCAGGGTAACTTCCAAACGTACTAATAAAATAGAGCAGGCAGTTAACAAGCATACCTGCGAGGCTTCAACATCCGTTGGTAGATTTTCCAAGTAAAGCTCCCATTCTTGCCCATTCCATTCTGCCACCTCATCTTCGCTTGGGAGTTTTCCCGACTTGAACTCTGCAGCTAAGGAGCAGATCTTTTTGTAAATAGCTGAATCTGGTTCCATGGCATCAGGTGGAATACCAGTCCCTTCAACCCACAGGTGAAGGTCAATTTGGTTTTCAATTCCAGGAACGTTGGCTTTCAGAAATTCCAGAAATGTTTCTGTGTCTATCGATTGGAATTTGAATTTGGCAATGTACTTCTTTGTGAACTCATCAAATGCAGGCCGGCCAATCTAAGTACAACAAGAAAAGAAAAATAGAGGAGGTGCACATTAGCGATCAGTCAGAGACTTGAATGAAAGAGTATGGCAATGTAGACTAAAATAGTTAGTTAAACCAACCTGGCGTTCAATGCGCCAAAGAAACTGAAACCCTTTCTCGTAGGGCACTTCAGAGTACACATCATCAGGGTCAATCCCTGCCATCTTCGGCTTCAACTTGGTGAACTCCATGTTATCCTTGAATCTCTCCATCATTTGGTTCAGCCCTCTCCATCCAATTCCCATGTTTAAAGCCGCACGCTCCTCCCCTTGCACCACCTCAACAATCCTCCTCTCAGCATATGTTGTGAATCCCTGTATACAGTGACAATGATATGAGACTGGATCACTGGAATGTGACATGTCAAAATACAATTACATAATATCTGCGCAAGTCACAACGAGTCTCTAACAGCTCCCACCTTAACCAGTGGGACAAATCTTTAAATTTCGAGCACCAGCCAGGGGAATTAAAATGATAGCCTAGCGCTATCAACCCTAGCCATCTAAGCAGAAGATGCACATTCTAATATAAGGATACATATCTTCTCCATTATTTATTGCATAGAAACACATTTCTTCTAGAGCAAATTGTCCAATCTAAACCAGGATATTACATTTCAGATCAGTAGCCCAAACCATACATAAGGTACTGATTATCTGGCTAACACAAATAATCGATGTCATGGGATACTTTGCAGCTAGCAAGATCAAAATTTCCACCTTCCACCTGCCATACAGCAGCGATTACAGCATCATAAAACTCTTAATTTAAAGTAAAGGATGACAATGACAAGACCAATGCTGAGTCAGCCAGAGGTCTTGGTAGTAGGATTGTGCTAAATGATATTTCTATTGCTACTGCGTGATATATTCTAACCATGATCAATACTAAATTGACCAGCTTATGAATAAGAACATGGCACTGAGTTATCCGATCAAGATTCTATGATATTTTGGACACCATAAGATAGAGGAGACCATTTGATTAATTGTTTTAGTTTGAATATCTCTAAAACTTAGATTGAAAATAATTTACAATGTAAACATATGTATTCTGTTGATAGTGCCTGTCCGTGCTACGTTTTTTATAATGTTCCATGGGCAACATGAATAAAGACCTCGTGCAGTGTAGCCTCACAACTAAATTAATTCATGTCCCACGTTATGAAGCATGTGCAACTTATTAGTAGCATATTACAGAGATTACGACATCGGATTTAGGGGCAAAACTCTTAAACAACAACAACAACAACAACAACAACAACAACAACAACAACAACAACAACAACAACAACAACAACAACAACAACAACAACAACAACAACAACAACAACAACAACAACAACAACAACAACAACAACAACAACAACAACAACAACAACAACAACAACAACAACAACAACAACAACAACAACAACAACAACAACAACAACAACAACAACAACAACAACAACAACAACAACAACAACAACAACAACAACAACAACAACAACAACAACAACAACAACAACAACAACAACAACAACAACAACAACAACAACAACAACAACAACAACAACAACAACGAGAGCTCACCTCATTCAGCCAGAAGTCTTCATTGGTCTTGTTAGTAATGAGATTCCCAGTCCAGCTATGTGCGAGCTCATGCGCCACAACCTGTGCCCCTGCAGCGTCCCCCTTGATGACAGTGGGAGTGAGGAACACCATCCTGGGATTCTCCATGCCTCCATAGGGAAAGCTCGGTGGCAGCACGAGCAGATCGAACCTCTCCCAATCATAGGGCCCAAACAGCGATTCCCCGACCTTGATCATCTCCTCAACCCCGGCGAACTCCCTCGCCGCCTCGTCCAGAATCTTCTCCCCTCCCTCAGCGTAGACCCGCGTCCTCGGGCCGAGGTCCCTGGACCCGATCCCGCCGGCGGCGAACGCGAAGAGGTAGGGCGGCACGGACTGCTCCATCTCGAACTCCTCGACGATGCGGCCAGGCGCGCACCACATCGCTTCGTCGCACGCGCCGTGGTGGTCGGAGGGAAGAGGATCCCGGCGTGTGACGTG
>LAPY01000406.1:158578-174724 GCA_000970635.1 Eragrostis tef | reverse complement strand
GAAAGGTTCAAAAGAGAAGTCATTAAAATATTACCAAACCGAGTAACCATAAGAAAGAGTTTGATAATTGATGATGTAAATTTGATAGTAGTAATCAAACCATAGGATATAACGTATAAATTTGATGGTTAACCGAAAACATGGTGCACTGCAAATAATTCTCACAATAATCGTAAGACATCATCACTCAGTTCCCTGAACTTTTGCAGCAGCTAAAGCTGTGCTGCTAATTATATGTCCTTGGATTTTGCAACTGCACCAAGAAAAAATAAAACTCAGTGATTCCCTGAACACACAACCAGTTGGACCCGAATCGTACAGAGAACTTGTAACCACAGCCGCTAGAACACGGCACAAAATATCAAAGATCACTATCGTCATGCCCAATCTTCCTACCTCTTCCGAAACTTGTTCGTCTAACTTGAATCTTTGATATCAATGACAAGGTTCATAACATCGAGGCAGGAAAGATAGTCGATCTCATACGGGCAGAGTGAATACTTCTTTGCATGATTCTCATCACAAATCTTCTGCGTCGACCTGTCACCGAGACTGAACAAAAAGAGTCCTTCCCCTTCAACCCGAAGCACCACCGCACCGCTCTTCCCAAGAAATAAATCCAACATGATCCTTGATCTGTGCCTCATCTGGACCACCTGAAGCGGCAAGGAACTTGCCAGGTCGATTGTTTCAGAGAGGACCCAGCTGTTGGAGTCACTGCCAAGCTTACCGTCATGCTTCCAGAGTGACAGCTGAAGGTCTTCCAATAAGAGTAACAAAAGCCCTCCGTCTGCAGAGTTTCCTAACAAATGCCCCTTGCTGCAGTTAGGAGCAAGAGGGAGCTCCAAGTATGACAATGATCCCGTGTCAACGTGCAGCGTGACAACATGAGTAAGTGTCCAGTTTATCGAGTTACCACAAAGAAAATTGATGGATCTATGAGACGCTGCAACAGGGGATAGAACCACATCGAGGCCAGGCAATAGTGCGGGAAGGGGTCCAGACGGTGCCCAACGTTTGTCCTTCAAGCTGTAGGATTGAAAACCACATATCTTCGAGCTGTAGGACCGGAAACCACATATGCTCTTTCCTGTGACCCAAATTGCTACGAGTTTGAAGGATTGAGATGTCCACCCTTTAGGGCTGACTTCCTCGGTGACAAGCAAGGCGTACTGATCAGGTTGCTCACCTTGAACCTTAGGAATGTAGAAGATATCACCGGTTAAAGGATTGCAGACATACAACCTATCCGGCTCTGCTTGGCTGCCTTTTGAGTGGTAGGAGAGGGCCAAGAAGCCATCTTGCGATGCGATTGACTTGCAGAAGTTGAGGTTTCCACCGAGACGCCGCAAGAAGGGATCAAGTGTCACTGGTGTTAGGTCACCGCAGCATCCTTTGCTTACAATGAACGAGAATGAAGAGGTGGGCATGAATCTGGGCGCCAAACAGCACCACTTGCCCGTCTCACGCTGCAGCGAGTACAGAGGAGACTCGGTCCATTCCTGGTTGAAGAAGCCAAGAAGCAGGGACGGGGCAAAACCATGATCGTGGCGCCGCAGCCTTAGGCAATCAAGAAAGCTCGGGTCCATGATGATATTGCGCAAAAATTTGCAGGTTAAAGTGAGGCAGGCTAGGGAGGCAGGATCAGTGACGTTAAACAGAATCTTTTGGATGATGTCCGTCGGCAGATGCAACATGTTGTCGTTCTCTATGATCCTTTCCTGTAAAGAAAAAGAAACTCACATCAATTATGTTTACATAACAGCACTTAAGAACTGCACCAGCTAAGTTTGGACAGTTTAGTTTGAACCACGTATATAGAGGAAGCTTTTTTTTTAGAGGAAGCGTATACCTTAGTCAATTTGCTTTGGATGTACCATAGGTAATAGAAGAATCCAACAGAAAGAACAAGGCACCATAACAGATAGTATTTTTAATATAAAATTATGTGATTGAACTAATTAAAAAGCTACTTGGATCTGAATATTACACAAAAACACCTTTTGCCCAACACAACACCATGCGGCCATGTTACATATCAAAACACGACTGAAAAAGCTAAGCAGCAGGACACAGGCAATGTTGGTCAGTGTTTGGGCTAGTATCTCATCAGAATCCTCCATCAGTCTTGACGCGGACAAAGTAAGAAAACTAAAAAAATCAGCAACCACCCTATCTATTCGGTTGGGAGCAGTCGCTTTTCACCAGGAAGCCTATAACGATCTAATCCATCAAGTGCACCTATCACTTTGGGGAGGTGGGTCTGAGAAGATATATACCTGGCCGAAGGAGGAGAGAACGGAGGTAGCTTCTGGCTCTGCCGTCACCGCCGCGGGCACCCTCGAAGAGATCGCCTGGCCGATGGAGCCTGGAGGAGGTTGTGGATGCAATTGTTCAACACCCCATCCAGGGCACCCGCTGGATTCGACCACCATGGCATCCTCATGGTCATCAGGGAAGAATTCTTGGTCTCGTCGTCGTGCGCCCCTACAACCTCCTGCAGATCGACAATCCGATCCAGTACAAACTCACGAAGCGATTGCTCCTGTAACGACAACGACCTTCTTTGCTCTGCCATGTCCAACCTGTAAACGACCTCAATGGCGATCTCCAGCTGGATCTCGGGTGTGAGGCAATCAGACGAGGACGACGACGACTGGGAATTACTGCCTGCAGCAGGGTCGGTTGCGGCGACCTCCTGAGTGGTCGATGTTGCTGATGGCTCACTACCTGGCAGCGACACAACAGCAGCGGCACTGGATTCGACCACTATGGCATCCTCATGGTCATCAGGGGAGAATTCTTGGTCAGGTGGGATCTCGTCGTCGTGCGCCCCCACAGCCTCTTGCAGATTGGCAATTTGATCCAGTAGAAACTCACGAAGCGATTGCTCCTGTAACGACAACGACCTTGTTTTCTCTGCCATGTCCAACCTGTAAACGACCTCAATGGCGATCTCCAGCTGCATCTCGGGTGTGGGGAGGCAATCAGACGAGGACGACGACGACTGGGAATTACTGCCTGCAGCAGGGTCGGTTGCGGCGACCTCCTGAGTGGTCGATGTTGCTGATGGCTCACTACCTGGGAGCGACTCAACAACGGCGGCGCTGGATTCAACCACTATGGCATCCTCATGGTCATCGGGGAAGAA
Organism: Eragrostis tef; assembly: GCA_000970635.1. Classification (NCBI taxonomy): domain Eukaryota; kingdom Viridiplantae; phylum Streptophyta; class Magnoliopsida; order Poales; family Poaceae; genus Eragrostis; species Eragrostis tef. The sequence continues at coordinate 171,573 of LAPY01000406.1, read as the reverse complement.
TTCTTGGTCAAGTGGGACCTCGTCGTCGTGCGCCCCCACAACCTCCTGCAGATTGGCAATCTGATCCAGTAGAAACTCACGAAGCGATTGCTCCTCTAACGACAACGACCTTGTTTCCTCTGCCATGTCCAACCTGTAAACGACCTCAATGGCGATCTCCAGCTGCATCTCGGGTGTGGGGAGGCAATCAGACGAGGACGACGACGACTGGGAATTACCGCCTGCAGCAGGGTCGGGTGCGGCGACCTCCTGAGTGGTCGATGTTGCTGTGGGGGCTGGTGTTGAGAAGGCGGGGTCCAGCTTGAGGGCCGGAGACGACCGAGGCGGCGCACTGGACCAAGATCCACTCCCATCAGATCCAGGGAGAGGGGACCCGGGCGAGGTGGCGGCGCACGGGTTGGGCGGCGGCGACCTGAGGCGTGGTGTCTTCCTCACCACGTCGTCCACCGGGAGATGCGACCCCAGATCCCGCGACATCGCGGGATCCGGCCAGAACGCGGCCGCACCCCCGCAAGAGCTTGGCACGGCGACGACGCCAACGGCACCGACCTGTATCTCCTTGCCCGGCGGCGGAGTGGAAGCTGTGTGGTGGTTGAGCACCAGGGCGGAGCTCCCTGTAGTTTCAGCGACCGGGGGAGAGGAACTTGGCTGGTGAGACGAACTCTGCGAAGGGAGAGGGAACGGGCCTGGGGGACGCGAGCTGGGAGGCGGTGGGGAAGGGGAAGGGCGGGGGTCCGGCGGCGAGGAGCAAGAGATAAGGTCACACTTTCTACGCACCAAAAGTTTGAAATGTGAAAGTTTTCAACATAAACCGTTGGACCGTGCATGTATGATTTAGAAGCACATTTCCAACTTTTGGTGCATTTGCACCTGATATGCACCCTTCTTGCATTGCTTGGAAGTAAATGGTAACAGCTCTATGGCACTACATTATTTGCACATTCCTTAGGAAATGTTGGAACTCTGAATAACCATGATACATTGCAAATATAAAAGTGACCTAAGATAACAAGGCCACTTAACATGATATCACAGTAAAAATAAAAATGGTTTGACAAATTATGGTAACACATTGTATATCGAATAAATAATCATAATAACATAAACACCCGTTTATTCAGAATTTGAGCTCTACCCTTTTTTGGAAGAAAAGAAAAAGACGATAGTACAAGTTTTATAGTTGCCGAACAAGCACTCGACACAGCAGACGTTTATGCCTTGCCGTTACCATGTCTTTGGTTCTGATTCATATGCCTTGCCATCAATGTCCTCCATCTGCCTCGAATCATTTTCCGTCCAACGTCGCGAGACAGTGAGCCATCAACGACGAGATTCATGATCGCAAGGCTGGAAAGCCAATCGATCTCATATGGGCAGAGGGCACCATTCTTCCTTCCATTGTCATTGTCAATCTTCCTCATGGATCCATCACTAAAGCTGAACAAATACCGACCTTCCCTCTCCACAGAAAGCACCACTGCGCCACTCTTCCCATGAAACGATTCCAACCTGATAACTCTTGCTCTGGCCTGCATCTGAACCGCACGCGGCGGTAAGGAGTTTGCCACATCGATTGTTTTAGCGAGGACCCAGAGCCTGACGGCATTGTCATGCTTCCATAGTGACAACTGATGGCCCTTCGAGTAGAGCAACATAAGCCCCCCATCAGCAGAACAAGCTAGCAATGGCGCCTTGTTGCGTGAAGCATCAGGTGGTAGCGGCAAGTATGACAGCTCTTGCCTTTCAAGATGCAGCGTTGTCACGTGACTGAGTGTCCAGTTTTCCCAGCAGCCGCAGAGAAAATGGATGGCACCACGAGAAACGGCTGCCGGACACGGCATCACATAGAGGCCAGACATTAGCTCGGGAGCGCGCCCATACCAAATCCAATCTCTTGCCTTTGAGCAGTAGGCCCGAGTGACGAACCTTTTTCTATTTTTTATCCAAATGGCAACCAACTGGAAGGACTGGGTTGTGCGCCCATCGTGACTGACATTCTCATTTACAAGCAAAACATACCGGTCAGGTGATTCAAAGGGTGGCGAAATGCAGAAAAATTCACCAGTGAGGGGATTGCAGACGGATAACTCACACTGTTGAATTATGCGGCGCCGGAGAGCTAAGAAGCCGTCTTGTGAGGCGATGGGCTCATAAAAATTGAGCTTTTCACCGAGACCCCTAATGAAGGTGCCAATGGACAGTGGTTCCATGGCGTTCTTGTCAGCTTTGCTGCCAATGAATTGTGACAATTCAGACATGGGCATGAACCTTGGTGCCAGACTGCTTAATTTGTCCTTGTGATGTTGCTGAAATGTGAAGGAGGCTCGGTGCTGTCCTGATAGAAGAAACCAAGGAGCAGGGACGGGGTGAAACCATGGGTGTGGCGCTGCTTCTTAAGCCAATCAAGAAATTCTGGATCCTTGATGAGATTACGCCAAAACTTGCAGGATGAAGCGAGACGGGCGAGGGAGGCAGGATCGGAGAGGCGAGACGGGATCTTGTAGATGATGTCCATTGGAAGCTGCAGCATCATGTCGTTCTCCATTATCCTTTCCTGCGAGGAAAATGAATGTATTATTTCTGTTTGCATCATAACTTAAAATTTAATCAGACAATTTATTCTCATAGAAGGGCTATAATAGAGGACCCAAGTCACAGGAAGGCAGAACACACTAACATAAACACTACAGCATACTGTAACAGATAACGGATCTACAAAATTAACATGTAATTCATCGAATAAATAAAACCTTGACCTGAACATTCCACATAATTGCAAGTTTTTGTCAGAACTAAGCACACATGTTCGTGTGCAATTCATAATCCAGTGTTTTGTTGAGTTAGTTCTAATCTCTCGAGCACAACAATCTCGAATCAACGTAGTTAAACAAGAACATCAACCCAATCTGTTCGCTTGTGCAATCATCCTGGACTTCCTGGTAACTCGGAGTCTTGGACGACCACGAAAAACAATGACACCGCCGGCCTAATCTACGCGCTCTAACCCATCAACTCAAAGTAGTAAGATAAGCGTAAGCCGGAAAAGGGGCTTCACAAGAGATAAACCTGGCCGGAGAAGGTGACAAGTCAGCCGCCGCCGCCCGCCCACCGCCGCTGCACGGGCGTTTGGCCGCGTGTGAATGGATCGCCCGGCTGGTAAAGAGGCGGAAAAGCTGATGGCAATCAACAGATCGCTTCCCCCTCGCCCGGCTGGTGAAGAAGAGGCGGAAAAGCTGATTTTTTTTTTGTTTTTTGAGAATAGGCGGAAAAGCTGATGGCGATCAACAGATCGCTTTCCCTTTTAAGCGGCCCATTTTTAGTTTTCTTTTTCTGGAGCACCTTATTCTTGGGCCATTAGTTCATTAAGCCCTGCTTTTGCGGAAATGGGTCGAGCCTAAATTCTACGTGTTGGTTTCGGCTCTCAATGGGCCCATCTAAATCCTGAAGATAAACGGGCCCAACTCATCCAAACTTGCTTATAACAGGAGAATTTTACAAGTTAATATGGTGAATGAAAAAATGGCATTCTGTTTTGAAACGTGCGACGTTCAAATCAAGACTTCCAGCGTGAAGAAATCTTGGCTTTGCCAACTATGCATCTTGACATTTTCTCAATCGAGGTAAGCTTGCGTAGAATGGGAAGTCCAATTGGCAGAGGAGATGATCATGATACACTTAAGACCTATTTTTCTTAATAAAAATGGTCATTTTATAGGTTCATGCTTCTTCAAAGCAACTGAAGCCTACATCTTGTCTCGGTAAAAAACTAAGGTGACTTTGTTGAGTTGGAGTTGCAGCTACGCTAGAAACCATATTTACCGTTTTATAATCATGGAGCAAAAGCTTGCCTAGGCTGTGTACACATGGACATGGTAATCATGTAATTAATGTAATAATGTGTTGATAAGGAATTCTCCTGCCCTTTATTGGGTACGCTACAATGACATAACCTGCAAATTCCTTGAGGAAATGTATCTGAAGGGAACAACTAAGGCCTCTTTGGTAGGGTTATGGATGTGCCGGCTTCGGCTGTGGCTGTGGCTTCTTTGAAAAAACAGCTATGCTGCCTTTGTCTGTGGCTGTGCCTATAACGTTTGGCAAAATGGCTTTTTCTGCAGCTTCTCCATATTTTTAGAGACAAATATAGAAAGATGAGAGAGCCGTAGAGAAGAAAAGCAGGTGAAGCTATCATTTTGTGGCTTCATGCTTCATCTGTTTTTTGGAAGGGGCTTTCTTTTTTTTTTAAGAAGAAGCACCTGGGGAAGCACCCCGTTTGATTAAAAATCACGTAAAGCCGCTAAAGAAGCCATTGAAAAAGGCCTACCAAAGATGCCCTAAGATAAAGCAACAAGAGATTAATAGATGAAAATGACGGCAACACTTGCCTACACATCACAAAACCATGAAAAGGTTGACCTGCCTGAACTGATAGGGCCAAGTGATTTAAGCTTCGAATTGCTAGTCATAATAATCATTCCATTACAGCAGTTTCAACTGAAAATGTAAGTCAGGATGCCATGCCACGAGCACTCGGAACAGTTGTACTTCATGGTTTTCCCTTTGCCATCAAGGTTCTCCATCTCCCTTGAATTTTTTTCCATGCTACATCCAGCAGCGATGAGTCATCAACGATGAGGTTTGTGGTTGCCAGGCCGGACAGCCAATCAATCTCATATGGGCAGAGCCTATACTCTATTGAATAAAAATAGACCTTCCCCCTCAAACCGGAGCACAACAGCTCCACTCGTCCCCAGAAAAATCTCCAGGCTCATCATTGCACTTGACTGCACATTTGGCAGCCAATTTGCCAAGTAAATCGTTTCAGAAAGAGAATCGTCGCCCCGGGCTCCGATTTTGAGCCTCCAAAGCTTTTGGAACCTGTGGCCTAATTCGATTCAGCTTCAGTCTGGCCTCTTCTCTCTCAAACAGGAAAGATTGGTATTGGTTCTGTGGTATTTTGACTCGTCCATCTAAAGACTTTTTACAATATGCTTTGTAAACATATTTCTAAAAAGGACATATCTTTCAAATTTTTAGTACAAATATCTTGCTTCATTCCCACAAAATCTTTCTTTTTCAAGAAAAAACATTAATCTATCATTCTGTACAGTCAAGCAAATGTTAAATTTAGATACATTTTTGAATCTGGGAAAAGTGATACTATGTGAAATTAGAGCTTTTTTTCTGACTGATTCGCGTCGTTAAAATCTGTTGAAAATATGATACAGCAGCCAAACCAGTAGTACTATATTAAATATGCCGACTCCAGTAGCCTTTTTTCGATCCCGATTTACAATGTCAGAATGTGTCCTTGATCCCTTAGGAATGAGAAGGATTTTCCAGCTTTATGGGATGCCCAGCCCTTGATTTTTACCCATTATCCATAAAAAGTTTCCTGCAAGCAGGTTGATTTTGTATAGTAATTCTTGAGAATAGGATTTTTAATACAGCAGGTGCAGTGGTTTTTAAGATATTCATCAAACAAGAAACTTAAGGCTGGAACTAATCTCAGTTGTAATCCCCAGATAAGGTGAATTATGTTGTCCTGGTACCACCATGTTGTGATCCAATTGATTGTCAAGAAGAATGAACAATTGACACCGCAAATAACTGGAGAGAAGTCCTGGTTATGCACCATACACACCAAAAAAAAAACAAGAAATCAGGTGGTATGATTTCACCGCTGAGTGCCTGGTAGGCTACAATGTCATTGCATTACTCTCACCTTCCTTGAGAGAATATAGTTGAATGGCTAAGGTGCAAAGAAGAGTTAACTAAGCACAAAGACAGCAAAAACTTCAATGCTTACATCATAACACCCTACAAGGACTAAATTTGTGCCAAGAATACTACATGACAAAGGTTTCAAAATGCAAGTACTAGCAAGACAAAGTTGACAGTAAATCCAAGAAGTCGATTCAGGCCTTGCCATTAAGTTATGTTTTATTGTTTATAATCTTTGCCACCAAAGCCCTCCATCTGCCTTGAACTTTTTCGCTTTCTACATCATGTGATAATGAACCATCGACAACGAGATTTGTGACTGTAAGGCAGGATAGCCAATCCACCTCATATGGGCAGAAGCAGTACTTCTTTGTTATATGCACATTATCAATCTTCCTTATCAACCGATCGCTGAGGCCGAGACAAAAGAGACCTTCGCCCTCAATCCAAAACACCACAACACCACTCTTCCCTCGGAAAATCTCCAATCTGACCTTTGCACGCATTTTTAGCACCCGTGACGGCAAGAACCTTGTCAAGTCTATCATCTCAGAAATAACCCAGCTGCCAGTACTACTGCCAGGCTCACCATTATGCTTCCATAGTGACAACTGAAGGCCCTTCATGTGTATCAAAAGAAGGCCCCCATCAGCAGATTTCGCAAGAAGTGGTTCCTTGCTGCACTTAGCTTCAGATGGGAGCTCCAGGTATGATAGCACTTCTCCCTCCACATGCAGCGTGACAACATGGCTGAGTGCCCAGCTTTTCCAGCTCCCGCAGAACCAATGGATACAAACATGAGAAGCAGCAGCTGGGGATGACACGAGATAGAGGCCAGGCAGTAGCTCAGGAGTGGTTGCAGGCCTCCACCATGCACTGGTCTTTGAGCAGTAGTAAAAATAGATGAACTTCTTTCCTTTGATCCAAACTGCGACCAGCTGGAAGGATTGGGATCTGCGCCCATCGAGGCTGACATCATTTGTGACAAGCAAGGCATAGTGGTCTGGTGGTACGTACTGAAGGTCAGGAACGCCAAACACTACCCCAGTGAGAGGATTGCAGACACGTACCACATCCGGTCTGGGATTTCCTTCATTGTCTTGTGAGCGATGACAGAGGACCAGGAAGCTGTCTTGGGATGCAATGGGCTCGTAAAAGTTGAGGTTTGAAACAATACCCGGCATGAAGGTGCCAAGGGACAATGGTCTGGCTGCAGTGTACTCCTCTTTGTGGCCAGTGAATTGTAACAACTGAGATATCGGTATGAACCTGGGTGCCAAGCAAAGGCTTTTGTCCTTGTGATGCTTCCATAAGTGATCAGGAGCCTCAGCAAAGCACTGGTAGAAAAATCCAAGGAGGAGGGACGAGGTAAAACCATGGTCAAGGTGCTGTTTTCTGAGGCCATCAAGAAAGGTAGAGTCCTTTATAACATCACGCCATAACTTGCAGGATGAAGCAGCTCGCGCAAGTGATACTGGATCGGATATGTGTTTGGAGATCTTGTACATGATATCCAATGGAAGATGTGGCACCTCTTCTTCGTCCATTTGCACCCTCCAGTAAAAAAAATAAAAGGATCTATGTTTATTTGAAGCTATCGCTTGAAGAATTTCTCAAAATATGCATAAACAGTCAGCTTTCTCGGATGCACTCTGACAGAAGGTTCCAATTGAAACATACTAAAAAACTGTAGTCAAATTGTGCACCTGGATGTGCCCCAATAAGATGATACTCCCCTCGAAACTTTGTTATATGACATTAGGATAGAGATTGCTATTCTAAAGTCGTATAGAAAGACTGGAGAGAGTATCTTATTTGAGTAAACCACAATTCAACACAACCAAAACAACCCTTGACTGACGATGATACTACAGCATTTTATTTGTTTGAACTCCAGTGTCATCTTTATACCTCAAACATGTTACTGAAGAACTTAAGCAGTAAAAAAGCCACCCGTATTGGTCGCCCCCGTTAGGACTGACTTCCAGAATAATCCCTGATTGTTTCCTAAACAACTCCCAGGCTTCCCATCCACAAAGGCCAAATCGATTGAGGTAACCAAAATCTGGAACACAGGCAGTATCGACGAATCTGTTCCAGAATCAAGGCATTCTTCGGAACTACGCCTGCGACGAAAATCAAGGCGGCCTAACCTACCCTACAATATTGGAATCCATCGATTCTAAGTAGCATGGTAGGTAGGCACTTCGTGTTGCGACGAGAGAGGGGGGAGGGGGAGAAGGGAGAGAGAAAGAGATACCTGAGAAGAACGATGCCTCGACGGGAGACGAGAGGAGGGAGGAGCCGACGAGGTGGCCGTCGCCGCCAAACCGCCGCCGGTGGTGGACCCTGGAGAGGAGCAGCAGACGTCAGAGATGGCTATCCGCCCCACCGCGGGCCCAAACGCTCTCTCTGAAGCCGTTCTGTTCTCAGTTTCTCGGCCTGTTTCTTTGTCAAGCCCAAACAAGAAGCAAATCTGGCTCCAAGTTGAAAGGCCGCAATAGACTCGTGGCCTTGTCCGTATCTTGTCCGTATCCAGCCCGATAACACCATGCCGTGCCTTGTCCGTATCTTTTCCTTCTTCGACGCCGACTTAATTTCATTTACAGTGCAGAAGATGAAACGAATGCCTACGAGGGGTTACGCTAATAAATTTTGATATTAGTAAAATCACCATAGAAAGAAATATATTTTTTGTGAAAATAGAAAGAAATAATTAGTCGTGAAACCTAATCGAAGACTTTAACTTTTTTGATAAAAGAAACTTTTTATTTCAAGGTAAAATGATGTTCCGGCCTCTGCACAATCGAGGTACATTTAGCCTTTACATGTCCAACACCAAGGTGAGCTGTCACAAAACAGCCTAAAACACCTAAACACAAATATAAATCTATCATCTAGCTCGATACCTCTAAAATCCTATGACGTCAAACAATCATTGTTGTTGCAGCCGTTCTGTGTAGCTACTTAAAAAACACTTGATCATACCTCCAAACTATAGACAAGGTTGTGCTGAGGTGAAGAACCTCCCCACGCACAAGCGTGACACTTTTGTTGCACATTTTATCATCATGCAGAAGGATATCTATTGGATCATGCAAATATTAAGCATCTCTCCGCATACCGCGCGACGCTTTCGCTGCATCATTGCCAACATTGAGTGACTTCATTGCCCATGAACTGAAACTTTGCCTGGAATTTTGTGCACAACCAGGTTGATGAAACTGACAAACGACAATGGCCATGGTTATATTGGCCTCTCCCGAACAAAGCGAGATCTAGCCACCACAAAACATCATCGCTGAAAGCTCCATCAAACTTGCTTCCTCAATGCCATCTTGTCGACGCCAAATTGATTCATACATGAGCAAATGATAGGTCATGGTGACGACCTCTCGCCAAATTAATCCTCTTGAACAGTCTGGATCTTCATCCCGAGCAGTCTCAACTTGATGCATTGCATCCACCTTCAAGGCATGAAGTCCTTGGTGGGAGAACTCCTACTCGAGCCATCGCACGACAGCCATGGACGCACCATGGTGCGGCCACAGCACCACGCCGTCTAGAACAAGGCCATTGTGTGGCTGCCGGATCTCGAAGGCACGATGTCCCTACCTTCACTCCGCCTCCATGGAGCCGCCCCTTCACCGCGACGCGATGCAGATTGGGGCAGTCCGATTCGCGCCGCCGCAAGGCCATGCACACATGGCCGTGACAAAGCTAGATGCCCTCCACCATGGCTGCATATCCACGGGCTCCTGGCCATGTCGATGGCGCCGCCGCCATGCACCACATGGATCATGGCCGCCCCCATCATCATGGACGTCGTCCAGCCATGCATGCTCGTCATCGTCGGCGACTAGATCACGCCTCCGTCCTTCGATCCCGTCGTCGTTGAGAGGTGAGACCCCGCCGCCGCCGTCATCGCCGCTGGCCAGGTTGTGCCGGGCAGCAAATCTTTGTTTCAAATTATTTTCAGTTATCTAACTCATTGGGTCGATGCAGACAACGCGGGGGCAGTTAACTTGATGAAGCCGAATCGATTAAGCTTAAATAACCCATACAGTAAAGAGATTTGTTTTTTATGCAACATCAAAGAAATTTGTTCTAAATAAATGTTGACTGATCCTTTGTTATTAGCATGTTTGTAATTTTCTTTAACCTATGATTTTGGTACTACTACTGTAGATCAGGATGACATTTAGGTCACTCTTTTTTTTCTGAGAGGAAATGCAGCTCAAAAAGTACTGTAGGAGCTCAGGCGCCGTAACTGAAAGTATCACGTGTATACCCGGTCCGCCGCAGGGAATCTCACACCTGTAGGCACACGTAGAGGAGCCAAATTTGAGTAGCAGTGTGTTTGCAAGTTGCACCAGAGAACGGCCTGCTTGGCCATGAATAGTCACCGTCTCTCTAGGCCTGAGAATCTTCTGTATCCCCCCTTCTCACCCAAACCCTTCCCCAAGCTCAAACCAAAGTGAAATTGCTCCGCGCCCTCCACTACTCCGTTCCCATTGCAGTCATGCTACTATCGGTCAGGCATAGCGTCGCCGTCAGGCCGCCGTCAGCCCATGAGCTCAGAGCATGTTTGGATCTAGTAGCTTCTAGTCACCTTCATGTTTGGAATATAAGACTAAAAAGATAGAGTAAATGAGGAAAGAGAAAGACTAAATTTCTTTTTAGCAGCCTCAAGAAAGACTAGAGACTAAACTAGTTTTAGTCACCTTTTAGTGACACCCTTTTTAAACTTTAGCCTCAAAAACTGACTAAAACTAGTCTATCTAGTGCTAGTCATCTCAATCCAAACACCCTCTCAGTTTGGAGAAAAAAACCAAACCGACCACCATCTGAAATTCTTTCCAAATAGAAGTACTCCTACTCCAGTTTGAGTATCATTACTGGACTGACGAAAATAAAAAAAATGGAGCTGGAAATTCCGATCCAATTTGAGTCACGGATCATCACCACGTAACATAGTAACGGTACAAAACTGCAAACAGGTTCAGGTGCAAGACCCAGCTGCTTGCAAAATTCATGGGGTGGTAGCCGGAGCCAAGGAAGCCCCAGTAATAGGTAGAACATGGCATGACATTATACGTTTTTTCTTTATGTGTTACATTTGCACTTGTTCAGTTGGTCAGGAAAAAGTGGGCTCGGTGGGAATTTTACGGAGGCAGAAAACATCACGCACTGTGTCTACGTGACGCTTCCTTTCCCTACATGACTCCGAGAACAGGGTTGAAACGGCAACCTTTCCTGGTGCAGCAACAAAAAAGATGAGCCAGCCGCACGGAGGATGATGAGAGTGACCTGACCTGACCTGACCACTGTCCGCATCCATCTGTTTGATCTGGTTGGAACGGCTCCCACACCAATCAGCGGCTTTAAAGCCTCATTTCGCTCACCGCGACGATGAGCTCGCCCGAGCCGGGGCCCGGGACATGGTGGTCGCCACCTCTCGTCGCCGATCGAACAAAAACGGCGAGGCATCCTCCCGGCCTCTTTTTTTTTCAGCTCTGTGCAAGCTATAGTAGCTAGCACTCGAGCAGAGTAGCAGCACTAGCACTGCTCCAATGTTTGGCTGATTAGCTCGTGTAACTAACCTTGTCAGCAGATAAACGTTGAACGATGTACTACCAGCGTGTACCACACTAAAACTGTGTGTGCTGCAGTAAAAAGATGCTGCAACGGGCGATATCTGCCATGGGCATGCATCTTCTCTAAGGAAAACATGTGTGTTGGTGGTGATGGGGGGAGCACACAGGACCTTGTGGTGGTGGTGTGCACCCCACAAAGGAAAAGGCGACGGATGCCGCACTAGTTGAGGACCTACAAGGCGCACACATCAAGCACGGTCTGATGTTTGCGCGTCCTTTCGGACTGAATAAGGTGGCTCCACGCCAATTATCTCGAAATGGACTCTGAATCGACGGGGGCGGCAGCATCCATCCATCCATCCATCCATCACCATTCACGACCACCACTATTATTTGTGACGAGAAATCAGGGGCCTGCGATGCGATGCATAAACTACAAGCCACTGGGAGTAGATGACATTACCAGGTGGTCGAGCAATGGCCACCAGTTCCACAGAAAACATAACAACATGATAGTATGAGCAGTACTAGTACAAATTTCGCAAGACGCCGGCGGACGGACGGCCGGACAGTCTCAGTTGCGCGCAAAAGTGAGTCCGCAGCAAGCAGCAAGCAACGGCCACCGGAGAGAAGAGGCCCTGCTGAGCTCGGAAACGAGCGAATCACTACAACAGCCACCGGCGAGGGCCAAAACCCAAAAGTGACAGGCCCACCGGCGCCACGCACGAAACTTGCAAAAAAGTTCACCGGCAGCCAGTCTGATCCGCCGACGAGCGAACAAAACAAAAGCGCCAGAGCGAAGCAGTAAAATGTGTTATCTGAACTTCTCAAGTGGACAGCGCTGCCACTAGTCATTCATCCACCGTCCGATCCAGCTACAGACGGCTGGGGTTCTCTCTCTCTCTCTCTCTCTCTCTCTCTCTCTCTCTCTCTCTCTCTCGGACGGGCCATCGCCAAAACGGTGGCCGTTGCCGTGGCCCCAGCGCCGTTGGATGTCATCGATGGCTGCTGCCGACCTCCTCCTCACCTCGGGGACGGGAAACGAGGCCATGCACACACAGGGGGGCCATGGCGATGGCAGATGGCGCCGCTGGTATTGGGCGCAAACGGGGAAAGGACGAGAAAGAAGGGGATGACAGCGACATGCATGGGACGGCATCTCAACTGTGCTCCTACGAGCACCCATAGGGCGAGAAAGGAAAAGCAAGCAGAGCAGTCAGTACTCCTACGAGCGGCAGTCAGTCAGTCGTTCATTCAGTCAGTCGGTCAGTCAGTGCGGGGTCGGGTCCTCCTCCTGTTGCTTGCTACAGCAGCAGGGTCAGCACTGCTCCTCCTCTCTTCTCCTCCAATGGAACAGTAGACGCAGGCTAGCTACACAAGGGCCTGTATACCCCTAGCTTTCACTTCACTGTGCGCACTTTACTCCAACAGTGGGCGATCAGAAGTTGCGCCCAAAGTGGTGGGTGCCAATCGCCAACGGACAACCGCTGACACGCGAGCTTCGTACTCCCAAAACCAGAGATTTTTTTAGGCCGGGACCATCTGTCAATCACCTGCCCCGCCCCCTAAGAGCAGGCCCAATAAGCACTGTTCACTTGTGGATACGACCAGACAGCTCAGCGAGCCGGCGACGGTCGCATGGGCTCTTGTGGGGCCCGCCAGCTCTCCCAGATT
>LAPY01000406.1:94470-106812 GCA_000970635.1 Eragrostis tef | reverse complement strand
GTGGGAGCCTCGGTCGATGGCATCTGCATTTTTTTTTTTTTTGATCAGAATGGCATCTGCATTGATGCGGGCGTGGGCGGTTGGGCGGCCGAGCGTCGCCGACGCGGCATCGTCGGTGCTGTTCACCCGAACGATGGGTTCGTGATCCTTCCTGGCTGTGTCATGGGATCGTGGTCAGGCTAGGTGTCGAGACGGTCGCCAGCCGGGCCGGCGCGCCATAAAAGATGTGAGATTTCTTCATGCGGCGAGGGCGTGGTCCATGGCGCGTCTCCGTGCGGGCTCCAGTTGTCGCGGCCTCGGCTGGCTCCCGTGCCGGGAGCGTTCGAGGCTGGGGCCTTGCGTGGTTCCGGGCGAGCGAGGGCGTCACGTGGGAGCACGGGCGAGCAGCAAAAGAGGGGGGCCGCCGGCCGAAGGGTTTGGCGTAATGGAACGGGAATAGAGCCGTACAGCGTTTTTTAGCGTCCCTTCCCCTGGCCCAGGGTCCATGGCCATGGATGATGGATGGAGACAGACGGAGCCCTGTAGTCGCACGCACGGCCTAATTACGCTTCCTTTTCTGAGGATCCCGTCTGGATTCAGCATTTCAGCGATTGTTTTCTGGTGCGCTGTTAGGCACACTGTTGCTGTCGAACCCCATTCTCTAGTCTCAGCAGTCAGCACAGTGCTCTTACGATGTTGATGGAACTTAATTGGGGCTTTGGACTCCTTATATGATTATCGATGTGACGTGTGAGGAACCTGAGGGTGGTACGTGGCATGGAATTGGAGGTTTCCAGCTGTTTTGAGATTACGGAACACCATTTATTAGTTTGTGGAGAATCCATTCCCTTTAGCTCAGAAGGATGCTGGTACATGTCCCATTGCTCACTGTCGATGCCTTGTTGCACATTGAATATGTTAGTTAGCTAGTGCTCTAGTAATAAATAGGAAAAAACAAATCAAATCTCGTAGTACTACTAAATCCAAACTTGACAGTTTTGCTGTGCTGCATTTGGACCACAATCTATGTGCTGTTTCGCTAAGCAGATTATGGAGTTCTTCAAGTGTTTGCTTATCTAAGAAGCGTATCTTACCCTGGAAAATGCCATACATTGCAGTTTTAATGCGACTCTAATGCTAGAGATGCTACGGGGCAAGCGCATGCTGTTTGTTGGAGATTCTCTAAATCGAGGACAATATGTGTCGTTGGTTTGCCTCCTACACCGGGCTATTCCTGGGAGTGACGAGTCCATGGAGACATTCGATTCACTCACAGTTTTCAGAGCAAAGGTATTTATATGTTTTTCCTTTTACAAATAAGCAAAACTAAAAAAAAGTTCCGAAATGTTGCTCCAAATACGGCAATGTGGTGACCTGCGACATAGCTGTTCATTGAACTTGAACCTACTTTAGTTACTAAAGATAACTTATATTAGTCATGCTTCTCAAGCAGACATTTGTGTATAGTCCTTTCCTTTTCTCTTGTACATGAACTGCTCAATGAATTAAATCTGCAAGCGTTCTGTACGATCTTCTCCTTTTATTTTATCCACAGGGGAAAAAAATTACTAGAGCAGTCTACAAAGTTAAAAAGACAAACTCTACGTTGAATGTACACATCTTAAAGAAAATGTTTTAAGGCCTCATTGTTTTGCTCTTGTGGCGTTGTTTCTTTTCTTTGTGAGCTGAATCCTTTATTTGCTTCAGCAGTACTGAATAAACTTTAACTTTACAATTTTTGCTAGAACTACAATGCTACAATTGAATTCTATTGGGCTCCCTTTCTGGCTGAGTCAAATTCTGATGATGCTGTGGTGCACCGTATCGCGGATCGAATTGTAAGGGGAACATCCATCGAAAAACATGCCAAATTTTGGAAGGGGTCTGACATTTTGGTGTTCAACACATACCTTTGGTGGATGACTGGACAAAAGATGAAAATTTTGTAAGTATATTTATATTCCTTTGATATGACAAGTGCTTTCACTATCTGTTTCAAGTGGAAGTTTCCTTGCACTTGAAGAAATATGGATATGAGATCATGGAATGTGACATTTTTCTAGAAAGAGCATTAGCGTAGAACAATACTTCCATGGTTAACATAACCTTGACTAATGGAGCTACGACAATAGTTCTTACCTTTTGCACTCCTTTTAATTTCAGGCGTAACTCTTTTGAAGATAAAAGCAAGGACATCATAGAAATGGAAACAGAGGAAGCCTATGGAATGGTACTGAATGCTGTGCTGAAATGGGTTGAGAGCAACATGGACCCCAAAAAGTCAAGAGTATTTTTTGTTACTATGTCACCCACTCACACCAGGTAACCTAGCCGTAATTCTTAATCTGTTTCCAACATTTCATGGACATTCATGAAAATGACCCATTAGAGCTGCGCATATCTGGTCATCAGCAGAAGCACCAGGTTGATACATGTTTTCTGTGTTCTGTCAACAGGAGTAAAGATTGGGGTGAAGATACGGATGGGAACTGCTACAACCAGACAACTCCTATCAAAGATTTATCCTACTGGGGACCAGGCACTAGCAAGGGCCTGATGCGCGTCATTGGGGAAGTGTTCAGCACGTCTAAGATGCCTGTTGGAGTTGTGAATATCACCCAATTATCTGAATACAGAAAGGATGCGCACACGCAGATATACAAGAAGCAGTGGAACCCTCTAACCCCTGAGCAGATCGCGAACCCAAAGAGCTATGCGGATTGCACGCATTGGTGCCTTCCAGGACTCCAGGACACCTGGAACGAACTGCTCTACTCGAAGCTCCTTTTCCCCTGAGCTAAGGTTGGGGCATTTTGGAGAGTTTGGTATTCTGATTCTTATATTCTCTATGACTGAACACAAGCCGCTGAATCGCGTCTTCAAGCCCGGTAGCATAACATATCACTTTGGGAGGCTCGCTGGTATGCTGGAGAACCGCTAGCTGACATCACATAGGTCCAACATTCTGAAGAACGCACATGGTACATGGGAGATGGAAGCACTGTTGGAGTAGATGAAAGGCCACTTGTCCATATTGTAAAGCTTCCAGGCGGCTTGGTGTTGTTGATATACGATTCTTTTGTTAAACACGAGTGCTGAAACTGCACCAGGTGACCTTAATATATACTTTTGGAGTCATCTGAACCTTTTGTACGGTCTTCTTTTTTTCCATGTAACGCATGAACAACGGAAAGCCTTACGCCAGCAGTAGCACAGGGGAAGTGCAGATAGATAGCACCTGAAGTGTGCGCGCACATTGAGTTTTTTTTTTTTTTTTTTTTTTGCGAGACGCGCGCACATTGAGTTTGAATACACGTGAGTTTCCCAAAATTCCTAAATATTGTACATGACGTTGCATGATGCTCTGCATAGTTTTGTAGAGAAAAATACCACTGTTTGTGAGCATTTTACATGATAATCTGCAAATAGTCATCCGCGCCCCACCCCCTTCGCGATGATCATGACTCATGATCATTTACATCAAAGAAAGTTTTTACTTCCTCCATAAACTTTTTTTCTTGACGTTTCAGACCACAAAAATAAACTAAAAAAACACTTAGCTAGCCCTGTCTGAACGACATTAAATCAGAAACGGAGGGAGTGGGATTTTTGAGAAACTCGTAAGTATGCAAATTTGAAGTGGGTGCGCCTCCCTGGGCTAAGAATTTCTGCCTTCGCTAATGTATACCCCTTTGCTTCATGGGCCGAATCTAAACGGGCCGGTTGGCCTGAACGATGTACAGTTGGGAGCTGGCCGTCATATGCTTTCCAAGCCACAAAAGGATTTCATTTTTCCTCTAGTGTAGTGTAGGCTCAATAACAACGAATAAATAAACCGTTTAAACATACCACAGGTAAACAAGGGTAAACGATTATTCGAGACCTGATTTACGGCAAGTACTAGTAGTGACCCCCTTAGCTTGTCGGTATCTGATGGTGATAGACAAACAGAGTGCAGGGCAGTGTTGATGCAGATAACTACTCCTATCAGGTGGTACTAGTATAATTAGGTAGCTAACAGAACCCCTAATCCCAGTGACATTGTCCTCTTGTTAGGAGCTAGTAGTAAAAGTATGCTTTTTAGACCATGACACGTACCTGGCACCAACCTCCCCTGTCGTGCGACAGACTTCCAACAAGAATTTAGGTCCGGAACAAAAACGGTGGCCCTGCACTCTAGTATACTACGAAGAAACACGTGCAAACAGGGAGGGATATTTTACGAACATCTTGAGTCGCAGCAACGTTTAGTGATGCAAACTTACATGTACGTTTAGTGATGCAAACTTACATGTACTAGAAGAAAACAAGTTCAGTGGTAGTAGTACAAACCAACCATCAGCTGTTCTGAAAATGAACTATGGTCAGTACTGAGCCGAGCCATCAAAGGAAGCACTGATGATGATGAGTGCAGCTCGATCTTTGATTTGATTCGAAACGGTATCATTTCCCGCACCCCCCACACACCGTTCATTCCTTATCGGCGCGCAGCTTTAGCGCCGGCAACCTATACTGCGGAGCACAGAAACTGCTGTGCGGGAGGCATGCATGCATGCGACACCTGCACGAACGCCAGCGCGCGCGGACCATGCTATTTGATGAGTGCTCTTCCCTTGGTGCGCGGCGCGCCAAGTCCGCGCTTGCATGCCGGAGTACTACCTGCAGCTACTGCGCGAACGGCTACAACAGTGAAGGAATTACCGTTCCATTGCTGGCTGACCACACATCAAGCTAGCTTTAACCTGCAGGTACCTGTATTATCGATTTGATTGCAGCAGATCGAAGCAAATGACAACCTACCGGACATTTGGTGTGTGCTCCTACTCCCTCCCGCTCTGTCCAGTCCTCGGTTCAATCTCTAAACCACCGATTGGACATTTAAAAGGCGCAAATTAAAAGGAGGTGGCAAATAGGGATGAAAACGGTCGGAAACGAACAGGAAATATCCTAAATCAGTTTCGCTTATATATTTTTCTTTCGGAATCGGAGTCGGAAACGGAAATGTCGGAAATGGTAGAGATAACGGTAACTTTGAAAACGATATCATTTGAACGGAAACATTTCGATATCGATCGGATAATGATAGTTCACATCGGAAACACAGAAATATTGAAACGTAATTATGTATAACTTAAAATCTCAGTATCCCATGTGACAATATAAATACAAACAATATGTCTTGACTATTAAACTTGATGTGTGACAACCACACAAGTATCAGACGAATGAAAATTTGACTTGTCCACGCTAGCACTCAGCAAAGTAAAATAATGCAAAAAAAGTAAGATAGCAAAACGAAAGACAGTCTTTATTTGTCCAATCTTCCTTCATCATTGGCTTAGAGCACATCCTCCTCGCTCATCACATCTGGATCACCGGGCATTTCTTCCTCCTAGAAATTTTTTAATGCATGTAAAGGGGAGAATTAGCTTAGCTTGTATATAACTGAAGTGCAACACTGCAGCAGATTCCACATCAATATATCATGCCACAAGTGACAATCCACTTTTCTTGCATATAATTAAAATATAAGTCTGGAACTAAAACAGGATAACAAGTAGATGTGGTAATAAGCTTTGCAGGTTTCATGTTAACGTAGTTCAGATATCATTGCATACCTCCTCAGTCAGATTACTAGCCATAGCCTCTAGAACCTCAAGGTCACATACAATGGAAGAAATAGACCTGCGATCTGGAAAAAAAGCAAGACAAGAAACATATACATTAATATGTGGAAAAGAAACTCATTATAACAGTTCAAACTAATAATACACTAAAATAATTACCTCTTTTTGCTGCTGCAACCCAATCTTTGGTGCAAATTAATGCTTCTACCATTTCAGGATCAAGGCGGCTACGATATGGATCAATAACACGGCCACCGGCACTAAAGGTAGATTCAGAGACAACTGTTGACACTTGTATTGCCAAGACATCACGAGCCATTGCCGAAAGAATAGAAGTATCAGACGAATCCACGATGAAAATTTGACTTGTCCACACTAGCACTCAACAAAGTAAAATAATGCAAGAAAAGTAAGATAGCAAAACGAAAGACAGTGTTTATTTGTCCAATCTTCCTTCATCATTGGCTTAGAGCACATCCTCCTCGCTCATCACATCTGGATCACCGGGCATTTCTTCCTCCTAGAAATTTTTTAATGCATGTAAAGGGGAGAATTAGCTTAGCTTGTATATAACTGAAGTGCAACACTGCAGCAGATTCCACATCAATATATCATGCCACAAGTGACAATCCACTTTTCTTGCATATAATTAAAATATAAGTCTGGAACTAAAACAGGATAACAAGTAGATGTGGTAATAAGCTTTGCAGGTTTCATGTTAACGCAGTTCAGATATCATTGCATACCTCCTCAGTCAGATTACTAGCCATAGCCTCTAGAACCTCAAGGTCACATACAATGGAAGAAATAGACCTGCGATCTGGAAAAAAAGCAAGACAAGAAACATATACATTAATATGTGGAAAAGAAACTCATTATAACAGTTCAAACTAATAATACACTAAAATAATTACCTCTTTTTTCTGCTGCAACCCAATCTTTGGTGCACATTAATGCTTCTACCATTTCAGGATCAAGGCGGCTGCGATATGGATCAACAACACGGCCACCGGCACTAAAGGCAGATTCAGAGACAACTGTTGACACTTGTATTGCCAAGACATCACGAGCCATTGCCGAAAGAATAGAATAGTCATCTACCACGTATTTCCACCATGATAGAATATCAAAGTGGCCACTGATCTTAAGAAGTGGGTCTGCCATGTATTTCTCTAACTCATTTGAACCATGAAGATGATCAGAGGCACGTGACTCATATAAAAAGCTTTCAAGATCCTCATCTTCCTTGGCCATAAATGGATCAGCTGGGGTAGTAGATTCTGGTACCTTTGTTTTTGAAGATGAAGTTGCAGAACTAGCATAAAATTGATACATTTGCTTTAAAACACTTACAAAGTCATCAACTTTAGCTTGGTGCCCATCTCCATGGAACTTCTTCATGTAGAACTCGACGAGTTTTTTCTTGTACCTAGGGTCTAAAAAGCTTGCAACAACAAGAGCAATATTGAACTTGCACCAGTACTTTTCAAATTTGACACTCATAGCAGATGTCATTTTACTAATGGTGGTATCTTTACTCGCACACCAATCAGCAAGCAAAGCTTTAATCTCACAAAAGCCTCTATAAAACAAGTTTGCAGTTGGATATGAAGTGCCGGAAAGAAGTTCAGTGAGATCATAGAATTTCTTCAAAGCTTGAGAAAGTGTCACGGCCTTGTTCCACTCACTAAGAGATGGGGAAATTTGCTCGTATCTACGGTGATCTGCAGACTTGAGCCTCATAAAAGCAGCCTTGTAGTATAAAGCATCCTTCATCATCAAAAATGTTGAATTCCACCTTGTTGAAACATCTAGTGACAGGCCTTTACTTGTGTCCAACCCACACTCAGAAGCACATTTCATTAGTTCTTCGAACTGCAATGGAGAACCCTTCACAGCTAGTACAAGTGCTCGGACATTTTCAATTGTCTTTGAAATTACACGCAATCCATCTTTGGCTACCAAATTCAGAATGTGATTGGCACATCTCACGTGAAAGAATATCCCTTCACAAACTATAGAGGCATGAGAATTCAACTTCAGATCATCAATTATATCTTTCACTGCAACTTCATTTGCGGCTGCATTGTCCAACGTCAAGAAAAATAATTTATTCTCAATGTACCATTTAACCATGCATTCAGTGAAAGAAAGATACAACTTTTTACCAGTGTGCCGTCCTTCAACATGGAAGAAATTGATGATCCTTTTCTGAATACACCATTCATCATCTATCCAGTGAACAGTCACACACATATATCCTTTGTTCTGATTGGATGTCCACATATCCATGGTAGAACTGAAACGGGACTGAACCGTTTTAAATAATTCATACAGCTTCTCCTGTTCTTGCAGATATATGTTCATCAATTCATTTCTAACAGTGACATGAGACTTTATTGGAAAGCTCGGGCGCAAGGATTTAATGAAGTCAACAAGATACTCATGCTCAACTATGTTGAATGGATACTCATGCATGATAATTGCCAAATAAAATTTTCTCACACTTACTTCTTGGTCATACTTGTAAGGTTGAATAACGCTCATGTCTTTCTCTTCATCCTTTCCTACTTTCAGCTGTTGTTGGCCTTTCACCACACTATGTGCTGACCTCAGATGTGACCACAATCCCGATGTTCCTTTATAGCTCTCACCTCTATACTCAGACTTGCATTTTGGGAAGTTGCATTGTGCCCACAACTGCTCATACTTCTTGCCTTCAACCTCTATCGTACGCTTCTTCTTTGTAATGTACTGCCAGACGTCAGATGTGCATTTCTTTTTCCGCTTACCACACTTCTGAGGCTGCTCATCCATGTCACCACCATCCACCTCAACTGGATTATCATTTATACCCTGCCATAATTGCCAAATAAAATTTTCTCACACTTACTTCTTGGTCATACTTGTAAGGTTGAATAATGCTCATATCTTTCTCTTCATCCCTTCCTACTTTCAGCTGTTGTTGGCCTTTCACCACACTATGTGCTGACCTCAGATGTGACCACAATCCCGATGTTCCTTTATAGCTCTCACCTCTATACTCAGACTTGCATTTTGGGAAGTTGCATTGTGCCCACAACTGCTCATACTTCTTGCCTTCAACCTCTATCGTACGCTTCTTCTTTGTAAAGTACTGCCAGACATCAGATGTGCATTTCTTTTTCCGCTTACCACACTTCTGAGGTTGCTCATCCATGTCATCACCATCCACCTCAACTGGATTATCATTTGTACCCTGCTCATTCGTCCCAGTGCCACTGCCATCATCTGTAATTTCTTCGGCTGACGGAGCTGGTGCAGGAATGCTAGAGGATGGCGGCACACATACAATCTGATTTGCACTGCCATCATCAGAGTTCTTGCTTCCTATCATGAACAATATAGATCATGCATCAAGGAGTTACGTAACTAAAGAGCTAGTGAATTAACCATACCAAATACAACAATAGGCTACGAAAGGAATAAAGAAATATTGCACGGCGGCCGTTCGATAGCGTCAAGGAGCACTACGACGAGACTTTTACGTATAGCCGTATACTACGGTCTGTAGGTACAATACAAACTGAGAGACTAAGACTTGCATAATTGCGTCTGCATTTGGTGAATAGGTCGTGCTCTAGTTGGCTGACGTACAAATATTCAGATCGGCATGCATGGGTGATGGATCGGGTTGTACCTTGAGCAGACGGGGTTGGCTCCAAGAATTGGCGGTTCGATGATCCACGGCCGGAGCCATTACTCCTGGTCACTTGTGCAACTGGCTTCATCGTCGATTCGTCGTCACGCTGGCACAACGCGAAGAACAACGCCGGAGGAGAGCAGGTCGCCGCTCCGACAATGCGTCGGGCTGGTTCGTTGTGCAGCGAGATGCAGAATGGAATTGGAGAGGCAACGCAGATCGAAGGTAGAAAAATATACGAACGTAAGAATAGAATAGTTGTATATCAATGAAAACATCAGCTATGATCTATTGAATGTTAAAATACTGTGATCGCAAAAAAAAGGAATGCACTGAAATGTTTCTAATCGACTCAAAATGACGCCGGCATTTGCATGGAATGTTTCTAATCAACATTAACTCAGCGCCAGGATTCATGTTTGTTATCGGAATAAATATGAAAATACCGAATATGATTTCTGATTAAATATGGTAATCTGACAAAACGAACGGTAAAATGCTCAAACTATTTTCGAGCCATGTTCCGAATACCTCATTCTGAATTCCGTCCGTTTTCTGAAAATTTCCGAACAAAACAAAAATGGTCGAGAAAAATATAAAAACGGCGTCGCTTTTTTCGGAAAATTACCGACCAGTTTTCATCCCTAGTGGCAAAAGGTGGTTGGTGCATTTGTTGCTTATTAACTCTGCAAAGCGCATCATCACCCTTTCCATGAGCTGCTGCTCGCCGAGCAGTATAACCTCTGCTCGTGGAAATTAGACACACCGTATAGGTTTTGGGCGATCTTTTTCTCTTTTTTTTTAACACGAATTTTGGATGATCTTGCCTGGAGCTCACAGGAACGTCTTACCTGTGTGTGTACGGCTGCTGCTGGTCCTACCCGCATTGGCACCGTTTGGGTTCGGATCAGACATGTTTGAGCTGGCACGGGCCCGACGAGAATGTATGTATGGCTATGCGCCCATGCTCAGTAAAATCTGCTGGTGCCCACGCGGTGGCCTTGAATGGAAGTTCGAATTCAAAACCTACCTCTGCTGTACAGCATGCACGTACGCTACGTAGGAGTACAAGCGACGGAGCAGGACAGGTAGGTTGCTGGTGAAACGGGCCGCGTCCTCGTCACGAACGTTCGGTGCGTGCGCCACCGGCTCGTCAAAAGGAGCATCAATACGACATTGCTGCTGGCCGCGTCGGCCCGCGGCGAGCGACGCCGCAACGGCCGGCACTCGCGCGCCGGGCACGGCCGTCTTAATTTAAGCAAGGTTGTTCGCTAGCGGCTTGACCTGCACAGAGTCGCTGGGTTGTTGTTTTGGCGCGCGTGGGGTCCGTCGATGTTGCTAGTTCCGCACGTTTCAACGGAACCTGCCGCAACGGGAAAGGCGATGTCGTCTGGTGATGAGCCAGCCAATGCCACTTGGACGGAATGCCGTCGCGGCCGCCGGTGCGATCGATGCGTCCGCGCCAAGGCCGGATAGGGCGTTCCCGCGGCGCGACGGCCGTGATGCTCGCGCTTTAATGGAGGCAGGGGGGTGCTCGTGTGTCAGGCACGGTGGATGCACGCAAAGGAACTCTTCCACACTGATTTCACGAGACCATCAGCTTCTCTCTCCGTTGCCATGGAACGCAGAACTTCAACATTTTCTGCTAGTGATCGCCATGGCACAGCAACCGCATATATTACCGCACCAAACCCAAAAGCTTCGAAACTACACATATTTTCAGCCGTTTTTGGTTGCGGTACCAGAAAACCTCACCAAACGCATAGTATGTACTCCCATCCACCTGCCCCGCGCCTTTTTAAACCTCTGCTTTTCTCCATTAACTTTGCTTGCAAGGCGGAAAACATTGCCTTTTCAATTTCATTTATTTATCGAGATTTCCTGCTTTCTCGTGGCGTCGTCATCATGCAATGCAGCGAATTTCAGTAAAACGTGCCCCTGTTCTTTGGCTGTTTGGTCTGTCACTTTCTCATGGCCGTGGCACCAGATAACGCAGAATTTAGGTACACCAAATGCTGGGAGCTACTCGTCTGAAGTGAAAGGGCAGGAGACTAGCTCGCACCTACTAAAAGGTTTCTTCTTTTTTGCGAAAACTGAAAAGAAAACTGTTTCGTTTAACAGAAGCAATATGCCGCGTCACCTTTAACTGCACCGCTTGGTTAGGTCCATACTACTGCTTCTGTGGCCTACAGCCATGACACGCCACATTACTCCAAAATTGAAGAAACAAGAAGAGGATATGAACTCATTGCGAGCCATCAAGACTCGTCGTGGTGCTCTAGTCAACAAGGTCCCAAGGAATTCCAAATCTCTGAAGCAGTTTTCGCACAGCAGAAATGCAGAAAAGAGAAATGCAACCAAATGGATGATGTTAAACGAAATGCACATACTCACATTCCATGCAGCAAAACCCCCAACCAAAAAGAATCTGCCCGGGCTCACCTAACCCGGTAAGGTGCAGTACGCCATGGAGCAGATTTCTTCTTCATAAACAACCATTGACAAAAAGCTCCCTGATGTCGTCCTGCACACGACGGACGGTGCGGTTGTTAGAGTGAGTAGGACGAGAGGAGCTGGACCCCTGTCTGTCTCTGCCCCTCCTCCCTCGGCACTCACTCTCTATATCCGACGGACGACGACAACGAGTCTACCTCGGTCACTGACTGATAATAGGAGTAGCTAGAGCAGCTCGCACCCAGATCCCAATGCGCCCCGTCGCGTCCCTGTAAACCCAAGTCACCCACAAGTGTCGTCGCGAACAAGCACAGCCACGATGAAGCTGCTCCTCGCCGTGCTGGCGCTCGTCGCCGCCGCGGCGCCGTTCCTCCGCGTCGCCGGCCAGGTACGCGAACACGAGAGGTTGTTCCGGAGCTCGGACGGAGGCCGCCGGGTGGCTTCGGCAAATGGGGGGCTTAAATCTTTGCCATTGTGCGTGCAGGGCGAGGGGGCCGGCGGGCCGCTGCCGTTCGCCGTGGGCGCGGCGCCGGCGGGGTGCGACATCGCGAAGGGCGAGTGGGTGTACGACGAGGCGGCGCGGCCGCGGTACCAGGAGTG
>LAPY01000406.1:32812-51557 GCA_000970635.1 Eragrostis tef | reverse complement strand
GCTTCTGCGCCCGTGCAGCTACTGCCTGGGCGTATCGATCGTGGCGTGGCTGTACACCATGGCGCAGCTCCTGCGCGACGTCGTCCGGCTCAGCTCCGGCCGGGACCTGATCGCGGCGAGGAAGGCGGCGGCGGTAGTTGACTTCGCCGGAGACCAGGTGCGTTTGGTGCACGCTATCAATAATCCATGGGATCTCCCAACGCTACGATCCAACCACCGGGGGCCAACCTGGCATCGGTGGCGTAGCCAGCTCAACTCGCCAACGCATTTGGCGCCTTTCTCTGAAGGAACCTGAAAACCGTTTTGTGTGCAGGTCGTCGCGTACTTCTTGATATCGGGGCTGTCAGCGGCGGCGCCGGTGACGGACTACATGCGCCAGGCGGCAAACAACCTGTTCACCGACTCGGCGGCAGCGGCCATCAGCATGAACTTCTTCGCCTTCGTGGCCATTGGCCTCTCTGCTCTCGTCTCCGGGTACAACCTTTCCATGGAAGCTCTTGTATAGCCTGAGCCTGCACATACGATTCCTCCAGCTGTAACAATACATGATTACAACAACAGTGTGCATATTTGTCGCCACAGTTCATCGATTGCGATAATTAGTCAACGTGCCTTTTGGATCTTAGTGTTTGCAAGTCAACGTGTGTATGGAATAACTGACGGCGTAATCTTCTTCAGTTCTTCTCAGCAGTCAGCACGAACATCTATCTGTTCAGAACAGCTGTTTAATTTACAGAGACCTGAAGAATATGCATGCTCTCTTCGGATCATGTCTGTCACAACAGCCTTTGCTGCTGGGAGAGACAAGTATACACACAATCGGCTAAAAGAATGAAGAAAGAAAAAACAGAAATGTATGACTATTCACAGGACTAAAATTCCTATCCAAACTATGAAATGGCGGTGGATCCGCCATCTATCAGTCACTCCAGTTATCCCCATCTTCATCGTCACTCCCCACTGCCTGTTCCATGCAATACAAATAATAGATAAGTAAACGAAACGAACCAAACCAAGACAGAACTTAAAATCGTGAAGGAAAAAAAAAATGAAAGTTAACAGCAGTGATACAACCTGGCGTATGGCATTTGCTTTCTGTATGATTGCGGCAACTTTCAAGTTTCTTGTATCGGCTCTAGCAGGGGATCTGATGGCTATCGGCATAGAACTCGCTGGTTTCAAATTGAAGGTCTGTTTGAAAGAGTAAACAACAAAGAAGTTAGTGTGATAGAACTCTAGTCATTGTCTTATTTATTTATTTATTTTCGAACAGGGAAAGAACATTTTGTCGCCAACCTTGTTTCTTATCTGCTCTAGCAACAAGTTCCTCTCGTTGGGCTTTGGCTTATCAGCTGGGGGTGGAAGCTCTGAGACCTTCCGCATCTGCAAAGAGATGGCTTTAGGTTAATGCAGGAAGCATGAGTGCAACACAAAAGAATTCTCAATGGAGACAACTTACCGAGCTTCTATCGTGAGCAGCAACAGCATCAACCAATGGATTCCTGGGTATGTTTTTTATTGAAATGGGCTTCCGGATTAAATGATTATCAGAGATATTTGGCACATATGGTCTCTCTTCTATCAGCATACCATAATTAGGGTGAAGCATCTGAGGTCCAACAGTCCATCCCATCACAGGTGGCTGCTCAGCATGAGCATGGCTACCTTCATCAAGGCCACTAACAACCAGGCCTAGTCCGCTTGGTTGGTTTATCTTTTCTCTCTCCAAATTATGTCTATCATTTGGACAATCTTGAGTTGCCATTGATTCTGCACTAGGCAATGAGCCTCCCAACTGAGAATCCTCAGAACTCTCCAAATTTCGTTCCTGTGAAGTTTGACTCTCCTGGCTATTCTGTTCGTCCAACGGTAAATCTGGTGCAGAAGGAGTTGCAGTGTCTGAAGGTGCTTCGCTCTTAATAGACAAATGTTTTACACTGTTGTCCTCCGAATGCTCATTATGTTCTAAATTCTCTGATAACGATTCGCGGTGCTCAACTTGCTGGTAACACCTAGATGCAGAAATATGTCCCTCTGTTGAAGTGCTGACTATGTCAACAGCAGCATTCTGATCATCTGGATGTGTATGTATGGGAATGGGATGCTCACTTTTTCCTGAAGTAAGTGAAGATAATATGTGCACATGACGGTCCGGCTGTTCATATGTAGGAGATAGCAGCAAAGGGTCTGTTGTTGGGTACAAAGCGGTTCCATGTGTGACATCAGAATTGTCCAAATGTTCCTCAACGCGTGTTTTTGATATCCCAGTATTATCATCTGAATGTTCATCAATTCTTGTAGCTGATGAAGACATATGCTCCTGTTGCTTGATGTTGTCTGAAGCCTCTGAGAATTGCCTTGCAATACCAGCTTCTGCAACACTGATTGATAAGCTTCTAAATTCTATATTTTGATCACTACCACCTATCATGGAACTCTTGTCCGTGTCTTCTTTCAACCCTTGAGAAGGAACTGGTTCTACTGATCTGTTGGTTCGATCAAGCAAACCTATCCCAGTATCCATATCCTGGTTTGATGCCTGTAGACACAGGCATGTTCTCCCTGCAGACTCAGGCATGCCTCCTTTTGTATTTATAAGCCCTAGGCGAGGTCGTCCAAGCCTCCACTGCAGAGGAGGGAGAGGAGGTGGTTTTTGTAGGTCTTCATACGAATCATTTTGAAATGGCACAGTCGATGGTGGATCAAGAGACAACTGAGATGTTTTCTCAGTACTACGCATGACAGGAGTCAATGCTGTTCTGTCAACTAGTGCATCTGAACTTAATGAACATGGTGCAGTTTGGGAATCAAATTCAGTTGGGCAATCTGATTCCACCTGGACATTGCATGACGGAGGTCCATCTATTTCAGCAACCTTATCAATATTCAAGGAAAATGGGGAAGAGTCTAACACAGGGGACACATGAACATCCTTCTCTTGCTCCTGAGGAAGACCACTGTTTTGGTGAGCAGCTTCAGATTCATCAATCTTATCTTTAACAAAATAACATGGAGTAACTTGGGAATCACGGTCACTCAAAACATGATCTTCCGATTCAAGTTCCACCAGAACTGAACTGCTTAAAGGAGCACGGTCATGCCCATATATTTTCTCATCTGTTGAAACTGGAATGATTCCAGAATCAAGATCACATGGAACACAAATTTCTGGCACCTCATCAAGCAGAACAGCATTGCTCAAGGGATGGCCATCCAGTTCATCAACCTTCTCATCTAGTGAAGAAGATAAAGCAGTTTGAGTATCATGATCATCTGAGGGGAAACATTCTGAATTCTGTTCGGCTTGAAAAGTTCTCAAAACTGAGGCTTCTGGATTGTCTTTATCATCATCCATTGTGGACGGTGGATTATTTTGAGAATCAAATTCACCAAAGACACAAAATGGACCATCTTTGTTGTTCTGTTCATCCAAGACATGAGCTCCTGCCTCCGATTCCACCGGCAAAGCATTGCTAGGGAGAACATCCAATTCGTTCAAGTTTTCATTAGTAAAAGAATGTGAAACTAAGTTTGCATTAACTTCCAGCTCTTCTTTCACTGCAACAACCTTGCTTGAAGGAGAGCCGCATTCTTCATCTGTCTTCTCGTTATCGAACAAATGAGAACTACTATGAGAATCAACACCACACGGGTTGTGTTGTTGCTCCTGTAAACCCATTGGAACAGAGAGTGTATCTAATTCAGGGCTTCTGTTATCACTAAAAGAATCATGAGAGTTTAAGTGAGAAGCTACTTCTGGCGTCTCATCCTCAAGGTGTTTTTTGACAGAAAAGGGTATTGATGTATCAGCATGTGCATCCATAACAGATGAACATTCAGCACGTTGAGAACTAAACTGAAAACCACTTGAGCCTTCTTGGTCTAACTTCACTGCCTGAGCAGAGACAGAACAAGCCCAATCTGATTCACTAACCACAAAAGCAATGGAAATGTTGCTAGAATCTGATGCTGGCTCACCATAACAACCATCAGTGTCAGCTATAAAATTCATCTCATGGTATTCGTCACAGAAAGATCTGAAATCTTCTTCAGCCATAACTTCAGATGGTAACGGTGCTTCATCAGGTGGGGTTGCTGGTTCCCAGAGGGAATCAGTACCTGCTCCCATATTATCGTGTTCTGTTAGAAGTTCTGAAAGGAAGTCCTGTTCTTCGGAGATACATGGTGGGTAACTTGTACTGGAAGATGGATAAATCTGAGCATGGCTCGTCATGTAGGCAGGATCCATGAATGGATTTGTACTGCTGGAATCTTGAGCAGACAAATCCCACTCGAAATCTTGATCTTCATTTGTTTGTTGCTTATTCGCTGTGTTACTGCTAGAATCCTGAGAAGCCACCCACACCAAATCTTGATCAACATTCACTGGTTGTTTCTCCACCACATTATTTTTCAGGCTTACTGCACCATCCTTATCCAAATTACATCCAGGAAGAACTTCAGCACTAAAACTGGCCTCTTCAAGCGATTGCTCTTCACAATGAGACTCTTCTGGAAAATGCACTGAGGAAAGAAACTGAACAGCATCATCATCGCTACATTTTCCACCAGTAGTCTCTGTTTCATTAAATGGAGTACTGCCTGGCTGCACCATACTTATCTTAGAGATACATTCTCTTGATTCATCTAGTACCCCAAGAGTTCTGAACGAAGCTTCCACTGTTTCCAACTCTTCCCTGAAAGGATAACTAGATGATAATTGCATATCATGCCTAGGGTCTTCATCAGTCGCTAGAACCTCTGCTCTGTCAGAATTTTCGGCAGCATCAGTGACCTCTTCAGTAGGTACCACACCATCTGCAAAACTGCTATTAGTTGATTCTTCTGTAACCACAGCTTTACCACAATCCAGTTTGTATTCTGTTTCAGTCAATTCATGTTCCACACAGGTATTAGTTGTCTCGCGTAGAGAGGAAGTGCTAGGGGCTAGAGGTACACTAATATTCAATGGTTCTGTATCACCATTGAACACACAGGAAGAGGATGCAGGTGTATCTCTTTCATATTTGGCAGCATGAGTGTCATCCTCTTCAGGAGGTGGCACGCCATCTGCAAACCTCGTGATAGTTGATTGTTCTGTAGCCACAACTTTACCACGTTCCCTAGTGTATTCCATTTCAGTCAATTCCAGCTGTTCCACGCAGGGGCTAGTTGTTTCTCGTAGAGAGGAAGTACTAGGAGCTAGTGGTTCACCAATATTCAATGGTTCTGTATCATCATTGAACACAAAGGAAGAGGGTGCAGGTGTCTCTCCTCCATATTTGGCAACATCGGTGTCCTCTTCAGGAGGTGGCACGCCATCAGCAAACCTCCTGATAGTTGATTCTTCTGTAGCTGCAACTTTACCAAATTCCTGAGTGTCTTCCATTTCAGTCAATTCCGGTTGTTCCACACAAGGGCTAGTTGTTTCGCACAGAGAGGAAGTACTAGGAGCTCGTGGTTGACCAATATTAAATGCCTTTGTATCATCATTGAACACATAGGAAGAGGGTTCAAGTGTCCCTCCTTCATAAACTTCTGTGTCGTATCGAGAGGGTGATTCACCTTGAATGACTCCTGGAAGCTCCTGAGCATAAGCAAAGTCATTAGCCATGGCAGATGATTGCACTGAATCCTCTTTTTCTGTGTCTAGGCTATCTGAACAAGCCCCTTCATCAAGGACAACCACTTGATCCTCTGTAACGTGCATATTGAAAGGAGTTGAGAGATCATCATATGGTAAAGAGAGCACATCTTCAACAATCTCGTCATCATTTGATTCGTACAATAGATTATTGCGCATGTTTGGATGTTTCACTGCAATTCCTGAACCAACAGAACACCAATTCAAGTAAAACATTTATAATGCAATATCAAGAGACCATGCAACCAAAGAAAACAGTTCAAGTTGCTCATGAAAATAATAAAGATTAATGATCAACATACCGTCTAGATGTTCATGGGTGTCATCAGGATCCAAACCCGCTGGGGAGGGGCTCA
This sequence comes from Eragrostis tef, assembly GCA_000970635.1. Lineage (NCBI taxonomy): Eukaryota > Viridiplantae > Streptophyta > Magnoliopsida > Poales > Poaceae > Eragrostis > Eragrostis tef. The sequence goes on along the minus strand of LAPY01000406.1, from coordinate 45,557 downwards.
CAACATTTTCATCAGGAACTCCAACATTAATTTCTTCTTCGTCTTCTGAAACATCATTTGTTCCACCTGTTGACATAGAAGAACCATCTAGCACAAACTTCTCGCCATGGTTCACTGAGTGACAATTATCAGCACAATCGTTGCTGCTGACAGCCAAACCTGACCAGTCCAGACAACAGCTATTTTGGTTAAAAGAGAAAAAAGGTGACAAAGAAAAAATGATACAGCATAAAAGAAACTTAAATGAACAAAGTCGCTGCAACAAAAATGAATTACCATCCAGGTCACCGGATGTCTTAGGTGACTGTCCATCAAGATTATGAACAACAGCAGCATTGAGAGACTGATATGCTCCATCAAGGTATTGTTGACGACCAACAGAATCATCAATCGCTTCTTGGTCAGCATTGTCGGAAACTACACTAGATGACGAGCTCAGATCCATTAGATCCTCATCACAAAAAGGCTCTTCGTCATTTGGCCCATCAACACCATTCAGTTGCCTGCCAGAAGGTGAAGAATTTGGACCGTTGGTGGTTGCCACTGTGGAAGGAGCAGAATCATTTATCAAAGGTAAGTCCAAACAGGCTGGTTCTTCAACATTGCACGAAACATTCAACCCTGCTGATGACTCTATTATATGATCTACTTCTAGAAATTTTGCCTCCGATGCATCTTCTTCACCTTCCTTACTCCCATGGTTGAATTCATTCCCTTCCACAGTGGTATTGGGATCATGTTCGACTTTCATTTCAGGATCTATGACACCTTCAGAGTCCATACTGTTAGGAGCATCAACAAAGTTGTCCTGATCACTAGCAATGTCGTCAGACCTACAGCCATCAGCATCTTGCTCAGCATGAGACGCAGCTAGTAGGAGTTTGCCTTCATGTGCTGACTGCAAACTGTGTTTCTTTTCCCCGACCAGTAAATCTGGACAGTCCTGCAGGTTTTCTGAGTCACAGATCATACCATTTTTTTCTACAGGAGACATCTTACTGACCTCTTTCAATTCCGTAGGTTCATGTTGTTTTCCAAAAAATGGTTTACTATTGGGTGCAGATGTAGTGTCCACGGCATCAGATTCATTTATTGGAACAACTTTACTCAGCTCCATTTTACCAGTAGATTGACGAGCACCAAAATTGTTCAACTCTCCAAGTGGAGACGCCGTTTCGCTTGATTCAGTCGACCCAAATTTCACATGGTAGTGCCTTGCAGAATAGCTGGACATGATTTTTTGTTGAGATGAAATTACTTCCTGCAGATGCTCTCTGCAGATTCTGCTGATAGTTTTATAGTCAGGGCTACGTGGATGTCTGGATTTCAACTTTGTTGTTCTTGGTGGAACTTTTCTGGAAGCTCGATCCTTAGAGGTGGTCTTGGTTCTGCAGGATTTGAACAATGTATCAAAACGCAATGTATCATAACATGGTGAATCTAGTTTGATAAATTTCCAAGGTATATGGCTGCTTTGATGAATCTGATGCTCGTGACATGGCACTGAACTTACTCAGAGTTGGCAACCAGTAATGCTTCAAGTGTTACCCCTTTCCTCCAACGCATTGCCTTCTTCTGAATGAAAAGAGGCAAGTAAGTTTCTGATTCAAAAGCATTCTTCTTACTGAAAAGTAATGGGCCACAAAGAACTAGATGTGTCTAGATTAAAAGTTGGCACAGAAAAAGAGAAACAAAGCGCACACAAATAGGGATATACCTAGGGGAGCAGATCAGGTTCCAAATTTAGAAATACAACTCATGTTGATATGATTGCTTATTAAATATTCCAAACAAATGAAAAATTATACTCTTGGATTGACATCCACATTTCCATTCACACAAGCAATTTAATTATCAGGGCTCTTCGCCTAATTTGCAATAGATTTCATGAGCAAGAGTAATAGTTTTAAAAATAGTATAAATATCAAGACAATATAGTCGCCATCATAGGAATTACTAAATTCAAATAACAGAAATTTTATAAAGTTCACATGTTTTGTCTGCCAGAAAATCAGGCAAAGACACAAATTTTACAGGGAAATTCCTCTTCTTTTTTTACTAGAGTCTTAGTGATTCCTCTTTTTTTAATACATTCTTGGAAATAATCGATCCTTTCTTACTTACCTTAATTCTGCGGGGCTTCTTTTCCATTATATCATCCGATTCTATCATGCTGGAGGCATGTTCTATCTTGAAGAAAGAGGGGTCTGAATATCGTTTTAAGGAGGCTCCGGCACCAGCAACATCAAACCTGAAGAACAATCCTAGTGTGTAACAACAGAAAACATGTTCATAGTATATTTCCATTGAAGACAATATCCCCATACTTATCCAGTGTGAACAAGTGTGGTGGGCCACGGCATTCTTCGTATGAATCCAAAATGAAACGGGGCATATCTCCTTGTGTGATCATATTCTGCTTAAACTGAAGATTTGGATGCCACTCAAGACCTACAAGAGCATGTGCACGCATTTTGAAATAAGAGCTGAGATAAATGAAATTAACAAATAGGTTTCTATTTTTTCCTAACCTTCGTCGTGTGGATAATTTGAGTGATCAGTCTGAGATATAATCGCCTTCTCAGCAGCTGGAAATTCAGCTTCCAGCTGCTGCAACCGCAGCATTAAACCATGTCCTCTAGAAGCAGTGGCCATCACATCTTCATGTAGGTCATGAAAAATCTCCGCTGCAAACCTAGAGTGAAACAAAACTCTTTATTACAAAGATAAAAATTGTAAGGTTGCTATTACCGTACCTTTAGGACATAAATATTAAGACAGACTGTAATCAATAATTTCCTTTGAGCCAAAACTTATGTAAGGAAAAAAGATTGGTCATTCATGAATACAACATACCAGTGTAAACTTTCTCTTTTTTGTGATTAACATACCAGTGTAAACTGAGAATATGACATCATACAACCCTTGGGAAACAAATAATTAGGAAAACATTAACCTTGATCAATGTAACATCTGGGAACCATGGCGATGTAAAGTTCTCTGGAAATAGCTTCATGCAAAATAGTGCAATCTAACTTTATGAAAGCAGCCATTTCATACCAAAACAGAGCCAAAACTAGGATTTTTTTTCTCAGAAAATTATTTGAATATGCAGCTTAAGCATGCAAATGAATTTCATAACTCAGCCGTTTGCATGGTATGACTAGGTAGTTTCGGGAAAATGACATATCACCTCTCTCTTGGCATTAAACTGGAGTCTGAATTCAGCAACAAATTGATTTCAACTATTAGTTTCATTCCACGTATCTTGAAAGCACTCTCGTTGGAAATTTAGTTTGAAAACGATAAGGATGATGCTATTAAAGTCAGAACTACAATGGTAATAAATTCTCCCCACACCAATGCCAAGCACTCATAGGACTCAGAAGTATCTCGTTGCAATTATGATATTCACAATGTAATGCCCCTTGTCACTTCTTCAATTAGAGACCAATCAGTGCAAATTCTCCGCAGTAGACAGAACAAAGGTCAAATGCTCTGATTAAGGCCCAATTATTCACCACAATCAAGGACAAGTACTTAAAATCTGCAGCTTCTCTCTACATCAAATTGTTTGTGTACGTCACATGGCATTCCCCAAACATACACCAATATCCAAACTCGTGTTGAGCTATCAGGTGAGCCATGAATAAAAATTAAAAACAGAATCTAGTGGAACACCGAACACAGGACAACACAAATTCCACATTGGCTAATCCCACAGCCCCGGAATGGACGAAAATTTGGTAGGTGTGTCATGTGTGCCCGTATTGGCCTAGAAGTTGTAACAAACACTGACACACACACAGCACTTTCAACCGTTGGCAGCAAAAGCAGCTTGTACAACGAAATGAAAAAGGCGAATTCCCAATCCAGTCGATGCGTTCCAGTTGAGGATACGAGCTAAGCAGCAGAGAACACTCTGCAGCTTCAAACTAGCTCCCGAAAAGGAGGGCATGGCAACGGGTCGCGACAGTCCAAATCAGAGTTAGTATCACTCACTCCGCGAGATCTCCGAGCTGCCGAAGCAGTCCGCGAGATCCCCGAGCTGCCGAAGCACGCCGACGAGGCCGGCCATGGCGACGCCCTCGAGAAGCGCCTCCGGGTCATCCTCCTCCCCCGGCGCCGCGTACAGCTCCGGATCCGATTGCCCGTACTCGTTGCGTATCTGGTACCGTATCATCTCCGCTCACTTCACCGATTCAGCCTTCTCCTCCCGTCTCAGAGCTCCTCACGACTGCGCCATTGGAGCTACCACCGCCACCGCCATGTAGAGCATCAGCCCGCCCCGCTCCGTTGCGCGCGGGTAGATTTCGCGGCGTGCGCTTAGCGCGTGAATTATTCAGTGGTGAAGTGGGGAAGACGATGCTCGTGTGAGAGTAACGAGAATTATACGGCTACGCGTCAGAAAAACACATTCTTATTACGCAGCGCGTCACGGGCGTCGCTGACGACCAGGGCCCGCGTCCTCGTCCCCCGTGAGATATTCTTGTCTACTACCACGCGAGATCCGAGGGGCTCCTCTGGCCGCCAAGTGGACCCGGAATCAAGTCCATGAAATGGGCCCGGAAAGTCAGTGCCCACTGGATTGTGGGGCGGCCAGTGGTGGGGTCAGACCGTTTCGTTGCGTTGTTTATTGATATGGAATTAAAAGTTGGTTGTGGTTTGGGTTTTGACGGCGGGGGTCAGGCAGCGTTGAATCTTGCTGAGCTGGCAGAGGGAGGTGGGCTATGCAGCCTCACTCCGTGGCCAATTAAGCTGGGTGATTATCCGTCTCATCCGATAAGGCAGCGGCAACTAGTGAGTGCGTTTGGTAAAGCCCAACATTAAGCAAGTAGTGAAGGCGAATCCGAAGAATTGAGATGAGGCGAGCCGTACTCCACGTACTGTTACATGCGTGAGCAGCTAACTCGCGAGTACGGCGATCGCCCGTGGATGATGATCAGTCGGTAGTACTGGCTGTACTTGATCACTTTCAATGTGTGATAATTTCGTTGTTGCCCACTTGATCTTGGATTCTGTTGCACCTGTCAATGATACATGACGGCAGCACCGCGAAAACAATTGGCTTTGTCACCGAAACTCAGGTTGGACCGACTGCTCGGTTAACTTTTTTCGCGATTACGGTACTTGACACGATTTTTTAAGTGAAGGTTCTTGCTTTTGAAGTGTGTTTGGCTTGCTTGTTTTTGTGCTAAAGTGCTTTGGCTTAAAGCTCGGTATACATCTTTTACCACGTTACCTGCATGTTCATATTCATACAACTCAGGAGCCATGAGCGTTTAGTCAACGTTTCTTAATCCATGGCTTTCGAAAACGTTTCTTAATCCATCGACTTGTATTCTGGTAGCATGAGGACGCGGACAGCTGATTGTCAGATACTCCACATGTCTAGTAGCAGCAGTATCTAACAAAGAGTTGATCAACGTTTGTATTATGTTGTTAAAAGAGGAGCGAGTGTCTTGGCACCTAACTGACGTGGACCACTGTACCTTTCCGCCCAAGATTTGGGTGGAACACACAATCATCACCGGAACGAGACGCCCTACTCTACATCAGCCACAGTGCCGGAGCTTACAATACGTACGTCGACCTTGATTCCCTAATTAAGCGGCTGCAGCTGGTGTTAGGTATCGACAGCACGTCGGTGGATTCATCACAAATGCACGGTCCCCTCGTGCAAGAAGCCACAGAATGGCCTTTTCTCTTCTCCCTGCTGTCTCGTAGAGAAGACATGCTTGTCTTATGCTGCTCCGGTAAATACAACGCCGGTCCTCACAAGAATACAGAAACAGACTTGTACGTATATGCAGGCACGCAGCTATACTCTGCAGATGAACAGTGCTGTACAGCTGTGCGCTGTCCCTTTCCCCCACTGAAAGTTATACGCACAGTTTCATCCACTTCGGGGACGCACGGTACATCGAGCGGACGTCCACGTCGAGCTTGGCCGATGACTGGTGAGCCATATGTGCACGTGAGGAAACAGCACAGGGAGAGGGCCAGAGGGCCGCTGCCGAGCATCGAGCATGCATGGCCGAACAAGGCGACGGCACCAAGGACAGGCGGTGGTTTGGCAGCGAGCGCTGCACGAATAATTCCGCGCCGATCCACTGCTCTGGCGGTTGGGCGTTAGCGCGCCCTGTCGTCCGCCTCGAGTTCACTGTCACTCACTCACGCAACTCCTGCAAGTCTCCATTGAGTAAAAAAAAAAAAAACAACTTCAACAAAGACCTTACTTCTCTCATTTTTCATGCCACTTCAAACTCCAACTCCAGGCACCAATTCAGAGGGTACTCTAATCTCCACCCTCTGGCTCGATCATTTTTTATTTTCATTTTTTTCTCTTCTTTTTTCCTTTTTTTCTCTCTTCTCCCTCCTCTCGCCGCACGCGCCGCATCTCGCCGGGCGCCGCCGCCCGCGCTCGAGCTCCTCGCTGCCCGCGGCCAGCGTACGTGGCCCGGCGACGCCTCGCTGCCCTCGCCTGCCCGCGCCCGGCCGTGTCTTCCCGCCCTCGTCGATTTTGCCGGGTCGCGCCGCCTCTCCGCCGCTGCCGGCCATGACTCCCCGCCCTCATCGATTGCCGGCTACCATCTCTCGCGCCTACGGACGCTCGTGCTGTTTCTTCAGTCGTCGACTCTCTCTGACCGACTCCTCACCTGTAATCCTCTTCCTTCCCCTTTCCCATCGGTGCTCGATGCGATGCCATGTAGTGTGGGTTCTTGCTGCTGTAGCTGCCGTTGGTTGCTGGTCGACTATGTCTGATCCTTGGAGTAGCAGTACTTATTTCATGGATTGGGCTAGCGAATCGTTCCAAACACGCTTGGTCTGGGAGCAGCTTGGCATGTTCTTTCTGCTCCAATGAGCAAGCATCTTCGTTCTTCAGTAGCAAATACTTCATTGCCTTGATTCATTATTCTGTGATATAGGCTCTAGTAGTACATCTAGCTAATAGCTCTATAGGTCCATTTGAAGATGAATTCTTCAGCCTCACCCCGTCAGCACTCTTTGATTGGACCCCGACGACCGACAACGCTGCTGAGGTAAAGCTCTTGGGTTGAAAGCTATTCCAATCTTCGATAGCAATGCACTTGAACTGTTTCGTCTTAAAAACATACTCAGTGCAAAATTGTTTGTATGACTGAATATCTTCTTTTGAACTGTATAGACTGAAAACATACTCAGTGCTCTTGTTTAGATGTACTTCTTCCATTCTAGTTCAGCAATCTGGCTTCAGTTTGCACAATTGTTTGTATGACTGAATATCTTGTTCAGATGTACTCCTTCCATTCTTTTTTCTTGCTGCCCAGAATGGAATTGAGTTTCCATTTTCAAATGCACTATACAGACAACAATATCAAAAACCAACTTGTTCATGTAGTTTGACAATGATAGTGATCAGTACCATTAGCCCTCTGCTGTAACGTTGAATATTGCTCATCTGATAGTGAATTCTCTGAGAGCTAAATGCCAATAATCAGAATTGTGAATGGATCAACACAGGTGCACCATACCTAAATCTGGGATGTACATATATTGCTCTCTATATTATTTTCTGTGAGTCTATAATATTTTTTGAATTAATAATTATCTTAATTCACTGATTTCTATTCTCTCATGCATTGTAGGATCCAAGGCCTTCTACTTCACAACCTTTCATGAGCCTTGTGACCCAGGACAAAGATGTTGATCTGCAATTGCTCATGCAAGAGGATGCAACTCCAAGCAAACGTCAACCGAAGCGAGGCAGCAACTACAACCTTAGTGAGGTGTTCTTGAAATTGCAAGAATGGCAGCGGTCAGGGCCAGTCTTGGTGAGAGTGGTAGTGTAAGTGAGAGTGGAGGTGCTAGTGTCCATTGTAGCTCCGTGTGAGATGTTCCAATAATTATCAACTGACAATTTAAATGATCATGTCCCTGTATCAAATATGTTGCATTCGTGTAGTTTCTGAAACTCTGATTGCCATTTGCAAGTTAAGATCCAGGTTTCTGAAAGTTCTCTGTATTCAATTTGTATTCAGAACGAAATTGTCATTCTAAAAGTTCTCTGCCTATGTGAAAGTTATCTATGCCAGTGACATTGTTTTTGTTTTTTGTTGCAATCTTTCATCAGAGAAAATTGATGCTAACCACATGTGCATGTCTTTAGTCTTATGGGGACAAGTATATGTGCATTTCAGGTCCCCTGTTAATCAGGTGTTGCATCGAGTGCTTGAAAGCTATATTTTTTAGTGTGAAACCGTTGAGGTTCCATTTGTGCTGTTCATATCTCTGTTTTTTTTTTTGAATCTGAAAACTATGACAACCTGTGGTCTTGTGGACACGAATCATACAAGCCTGCTGCAACTGATACTTTTCCTAAGATGTAGACTGGGCTAGCCTTTTATTCTACAAATTCTTGAATCAACTTTACTATTTTGCTGCCCAGTTCAAAAATTTGATTGCATTGTTCAACAATTATTGTAGTCACTCCAAAAGAATGCCCATCAGGTTTTGCAAAAACAGCCTAAATCAAAACAGCCCAACATATATAAATTATTCCCTCAGGAACACTTCCATTGCAGAGTTAAAGCAGTTCATCTTGTTCAAGCACAATGCTAGTGGAACTCAGGAACCAAATACAAGATAATACCACATATGCTGCAAAAATAATTTTACTTGAGTGCTTGTCCTGAAAATTACTTAGGAATCAGACATGTTTCCTATAAAATGATACATCAACACTTTTATTACAATGATACATCAACACTAACTAGAACTGTGCGCTTCCTTCTCCTCGAGCCCTCACGAAGACCGGCAAGGATCAAGATGTCGTCAAGATCGGAATCGTCCTCTTCTTCTTCATCCCATAGTGGAAGAGCTCCACTTTCAGGACTTGACATCTGCCATAGGAACAAAATCAATCTCATAATAAATGTTACTATGATATAAGAACAGTAATGTACCCATACTAGTGCAAGAATTATAAACTGGATGAGGACATCAGAAGCTACAAGTTCAGGAATTACAGAAAAGGAGTGATGTGCACTGGGAAACGAAAACAGTGAAAGAAAAAGAAAACATAATAATTGTCAATGGGACTACTTCAGATTGACACCAGAATCCCCTACTATGCTAGAGCCACCCCCAGTTCCTTTTTTCGGAAACAAGATTATGTTCAAGTTACATTCTCAATTCATTCTCTGTTCTATTACAACTCCATCAGTTAAATAATATATCATTTCCTTCCCGATGTTGCCTTAGAGTAAACAATCAATTATGAAAACAGTTTACATCAAGTAGCATACACATTTGGTGTTTCTGAACTGAAACCCAAAAATAAATAATTTCCAAGCTTGCCAAGGAAACATCAAGCTGGAATTCTACTTGTAAATCTATATATCTGCACAGTTATTGACAAGCACATACACACAAGCACATTTGAAAGCATGTCAAAAGGACTATACTACAGTGCACAGGCTGCTGGATTCTATTTCACTCCAATTCTGTCAATAGGCGGATTTTGATTTTATAAATCTTCCACAAAACCAAGGGAATGTTCTGCTCTTTTTGTACTGATGATGCTCGATGTTTCTCACTTGACAGCTACAAGTTCAGAAGCTAAAGATTCAAGAATTACAGAAATGAAAAAGGAAAAAAAAAATAAACCTTGGTAGCTAGCAGAGTTCACATGCTCCAATTCTATCAATGTGGCGACGTTCCTGATGAGCTTCGCGCTGGACTCGCCGGACGCAGTCAAATTGCTAACAGGAGCAAATCAATGGCGACAGGGACGATGAGCAGCTTCACGGCGGGCAGCGGACGCCGGCGGCGCCGCGGTGCACACGGGCAGCTCCGGCGGGCGATGGCGCGGCGCGGCGGAGGAGGAGCGCGAAGCGCGGCGCCGGCGGGCAGCGACGCGATGGCAGGCGGCGGCGTCGGGGAGATTGAGAATTTTATTTTAATCGGATTGGTGGGTCCTACACAGAGTAGGGGATTTGGGCCTATGCATGCCGGCCTGAAAAATAGAAATAGGGGTCTTATTTTGAGGGCTCTGGCTGGAGTTATTCTTACGTGCAGCGCTAACTCCCACGGAGCCGCCTGCCGTTCTTAGTTTCTCTCGCCGGCGCGGCCGCCGTACCGTGCCGACCTGCTCTGCTCGGAGCGTGCGCACGTGCCTGTGCGCGCCACTTGACGGGCTCACGTGGCCTGGTTCCCAGGCCCCGAGATGTCGCGAACCAGAGAAACCTGGCTCGATCAGTCGTGAAAGTGAAAAAATGACTGCCGTCTGCCGGCAATCAAGTCGTTCACAGCGTTTCATCGCCGCCGCCCCGCCGCCCGCCGAGGAGTGGGCCGTGCTACCACCACCATCGATGGCTGACTCCAAACGGCCCAGACTCCGCAGTGGGCTAGGCCGCAGAATGACCTCGCCTGTTGCTTGGGCCGAGCTACGGGATCTATGAGTGAGACGACCGTCCGCCAGGTCACCTGTGTCGGCCCGCGGCCATCCATTGCTTCGCCGCTTGCCGCCCGCCGCCGAAATGGGCGGCGGCCCAGGACCGGTTCACACTTTCTCGATCTCGCAGTGCGTGTCCGCTTGTCGACAGAGAAAAGAAAAGGCAAAGAGCACGCACGTAGGCCGGATTTGATTCTTTACTCTTCTTTTGTTTCATCCATCGTTCGCGCTGGGGTCACACGGGGATAAAGAAATCAAATGATCAAAAGAAACAGCAGAGAGAAGCGTATCTAATCTACTGCTTCCACGTGTACTACCTGAGGAGGTAGACACGGTATCGTCTTTCCTGAATCTGTCCTCCTTTTTATACTCCAGAAAAAGCCTCGTTCAGACGTGGCGGACGAAGCATCCGAGATCTAGAAATGCAGCAGTAGGATCTCAAAGCGCGTTGTTGCTTTGTGAGCTGTCTAGTCAAATTTGATCGCGCGAAGCCGAGCTGCCATTGCTGGGGCTGCTGCTCCTAGTAATACTGATACTACCTGCTCGATCACCCCCGGTCAAACAAAGCGAGAAGGGGAAGACAAGTGCGTGGACACGGTCCGATCCGTCCGGTCGGATTCGCCGCAGCCGCGAGCCAGCGACGTGCGCGCACGCCGGTTCCCCCCCTAGCCCAGCTTGTGTGCGCGTACCAGCGGGATGGAGATGGAGGACGCGGCGCCGGCCCTGGCGGTGGTGGACGCGCGGTTCTGCGCGGCGGACGCGGCGTCTCTGGCCGTGGCCAAGACGCTGAGCATGTCCGGCAGCGACTTCGCCGTCACGGACGCGGCCACGGGGGCGCTCGTGCTGCGCGTCGACGGTGTGCTCTTCAGCCTCCGCCGCCGCTGCGTCCTCGTCGACGCCGACCGCCGCCCCGTCCTCACCGTCCAAGAATCGGTCCGCCACCAATCCCTTGTGTCCTTCACTCTTTTCCCCATCCCCAAAGCTCAAATCTTTCTTCCCTCATCACCCTGACGTGATTATATTTCTGGGTGCAGGCGCTGCTGCTGAACACGCGGTGGAAGGTGTTCCGGGGCGACAGCACGAGCCCGCGGGACCTGATGTTCACCGTGGTGAAGCCGTCGGTGATCCCGCTGCGGTGGGCGACCAAGGTCAGCGTGTTCCTCGCCAGCAACGACGCCGAGCAGGCCTGCGACTTCAGGATCACCGGCAGCTACCACGACGGCGCGTGCGCCGTCTCCCTCGGCGACTCCGACACCGTCGTCGCCAAGATCGACCGCCGGTTCAGCGTCGTCGGCGCGCTCCTCGGGAAGAACACCTACACCGTCACCGTCAACCCGGGCATCGACTACGCCTTCATCGTCGCGCTCGTCGTCATCCTCGACGAGATGTATTACCAGCTGTGACAGCTTTGAGCTTTGGTTCCTCCAAGCCTCGTCCTTCAGTTTCGCTTCTGAACCAGCAGAAGCGTTTTGTAATTTTGTTTTGTGCTTGTATTGGTGCTCCTGATCGTTGTGTGCAAACGGGTCATGAGGCCCTGCTCGAGCTCATGTCTTGTCAAGATTTTCCAATTGATGCTGTAAAATGGACAAGAGATAAATTTGATCGAAGTCGACCACGTTCGGAAAACTCTGTTTTTGTTCTGCTGCTCCGTTTGGGGTTTCTTGTGAGTGTCATAGGTTCCTTTTATTTCCTGTTTTGATTGTGAATGTCAGCAACGATAAGTGCGTGACCCGACTGAAGTTTTGTTCTCTTTCTGCTAAAACCATTCGATGGATTGGCTATGTTAAAATTCATATTACGCAGAGTTGTTTTCTATAAGACCGTGTCGTTTGCCAAGTTGAAGTGGGGTGTAAAGAAGATTAGTTATACTGGACCTGGAGATTTGGCCAGTCTTCACTCTCGGGCGGTCAACGCCAACGTGCCCGGTAATGCAGGAGATCTCGTAATGCAGAGTTGTGGTTTGGCCACTCTTCACTCTTCAAACTCGTTATTCCGGTGGGCGGTCAACGCCAATGTGCCGGTCTGAGTCAGAGTCCAACCGGAGACCACCACGTCGTCCGATACCAGCAGCGCCGGCGCCGGCGAGCGCGTTCCAGGTTACGGGTATACATGAACACCGAGCGCGTCCCGATCTGTTCATAATTCAGGAAAGATGGCTGCACCAGCACCGACACTAGCAGCGCCGGCGCCGGCGACGGTGGTGGTGGGCGCGCGGTTCTGCGCGCCGGAGGCCACGGCGTTCGCGGTGACCAAGACGATCAGCCTGACGGGCCGCGACTTCACCGTCACGGACGGCGCCGGCTCCCCCGC
>LAPY01000405.1:171050-187797 GCA_000970635.1 Eragrostis tef | reverse complement strand
TTCCTCGGCGCCGGGCTCGCTGGGCTCGTGTACGAGTACCTCGTCATCCCCTCCGCCGACGCCGCGCCGCATCACGCGCACCAGCCGCTCGCGCCAGAGGACTACTAGTAAGCCCTGCCACTGCGTGCGTGCCGTTTCTTCTAGGCTTCTAGCTCGTGCCAGCTAGCGGCGCCGGCGACGTCTGCTTAAAATTCGGGTCTTGTTGCTGTTACGGCTTTGTATGTGTCGGAACAATATGTTTCTGCATGTAATAAGGGGTTGTCTGTTGTTGGTCCATCGCCCCAGTCATGAATGTAAATTTCAAGTGGTTTAATTAGCGAGTGTGTAGTAAAAGACACGACCTGTATCGTCTCTATTTGTGAGATACTTTGGCTCTTTAGCTCATGATGAAGCCATGGAGACGCATGCAGCACTCTCCGGTGTGTTTTGGAACAGAGCTCTAGGCGCGTCTATTTGTTCAGTGATCGAGTGGTCACTCATTCCTTTCCTCATTTTGTGATTTTGTCAAATCTTGTGTTATCTTCAACCGCAATGACTTGTCGACCTCGACATCCCCCGCCCGACGATGACTCGATGAGGTTCATTCGCCAATGCATTTCGGAGAAGCAACAGCCCAAGTCGGAAAAGAGAGAGAGAGACACCGTGCGCCTTTTGATCGGTCGCGCCTTCACACAACGCGCCCGGAGCCTGCGCGCGTATTCCTGAGCAACGTTGGACCCTTGGTCTTGAGCATCGTCCGAACGATCAGGGAGGTCACCGACGACGACGGCTTCTCGAAGCTGTGCCCCCCCCCCCGCCAGTGGAGCACGAGCTTTCTGACAATTTTTTTTTTTTTGCTGAGGCCGAGTCTTTCTGACTTCTTATAAAGAGGTAGATATGGCGTCAACAATAGTGACTAGTGGAGACGATAGGAATTCGATGATTTTGAATAGATAAGAGTTTTTTAGGAACTTTATTGTTTTATTTGGAAGGACCAAACGTAAAGAGGGAGAATAAAACAGAACGCTCTAATTACATACACATCGTACACAATTAATTGTGTGTACAAACCAATACTCCCCTCCATTTTTGAATAATTACCAGCGTTGACTTTTACTGTTCCAACTTTGACCATAATTTTTTTGTTAATACATAATTAAACACTCATAATTATATCACGTTGCTAAAGTACCATCGACAATACATCTATCAGTCATGTGTTTATCTTATGTAACTAAGTATTTTAGAAGTTATTAAATGGTCAAATTGTGAATAGTAAAGTCAACGTTGTCAGTTATTTCAAAACGGAGGGAAGTAATATTTGCACATGGTTAACTATCTATAAAATATTCCTTTGCTTAATTTCTGCAAGATTCATTAAGTTGAATTGTCACCTTCTCGCCGAATATAGTTGTCCTCTTGAAAATGTACATCATGTGGGTAGGCTTGTATTTGTACGGGTAGTGCCAGTGTTTTTGTGTGTAGCATGACTAGCAAATAAACATTGAGTGAGAACCATACAATGAATATTTTTATGGAGTACAATGAGAAATGCATCAACAATCAGCTTTTTTTTTAGCGAGGGATCTATGATCAGTTAAGCATGCATTGGTTCATTGGAGTGCAGAGCTTCTGTACTCGATGAAAGAGTCCCTTTGTTCATCTGCACCAACAAGCAGGTTCCAATCTCGTAACCGGTAAACTCTCTCTACTTTCCCCTTGCTACAGTACCCACAGGGCGAAAGCGAGGCGAGCTCCGATCCGGCACCGATTTCGTTGGGTCCCTTTCATCTCCGGCGGGCTCGCTGCCTCCGGTGGGTGGAGGGACCTGCAAATCGGACGTCCGGTGTACATACCCACCACTAGGCTTAGCTTTGATAGGTTAGGGTTAGGGTTTGGCTACCTCGGCGACGGCGCCTCCGGCGAGCGACGTTGGTGATGTGAGGAGGTTGGTCCATGCTGAGTTTCAGTGTGAGCTGCTTCTTCATCTTCGCCGGATTCTATATCTTCTCGACGGGCGACGGCACGAGGTTGGTCTTCTGATTTCCTTTGCCTCAACTCCGACGGCTCCGTGGTCCTTCGCCGGCGACAGAGGATCCTTCTAGCGGCAGGACGGCGCTCGGCCATGCACTGCTGCCTGGTGGCGGAGCGGGGTGGCTGTTGATGGCAAGGAGTTTTTGTGCCTGGGAAGTTCTCGCTGATGGTGCCTCCGCCGGCGGACTTAGCCAATCGAAGACGACGCTATTGGCAAACTTCGTGGCGGCTCTTTTGTACCAGCGGTGGTCTCGTGCCGGTGGCTGGTATTGGGTCTAGGACGGGGCGGTGAGCGGTGGTGCCGACTCGTCTAGAGAATAAAGTTTCCCGGCCTTCCCCGTTATCGACAACGTTTTCTCTCCGACGCTAGAGTTGTGGCTGTGGAGTTGGAGTCTGTGAAGGACTCTTTTTCTGGGGAGCTCGTTCAGGGTTGCGGAGGAGCAGTTGGTATTCAAGCTTCGGCGGTCAGTTACGCTCTGGGCGACGGCGGAGCTGAGGTGGTTGGCGGTGTGGCAGACGACCGCGAAGTTTATGCGGTCAGCGACGCGCCGTGCGACGGCGGCTTCGGTGGTCGGAAGCGTGACAGGCGACGACGGAGCTGTGGGGCTCTAAGGTTTTTTCTTTGGATTTTCTTATGAGTCTCATTGTAAAATGCTAGCTGTCTTCTGTAATCTGTAGGACTTTTAGTCTTTTGTTACCTCTCACGCATGGAGACACAAAGAGAAGCGACGCTCTTCGTCGCACATCAGATTCAGTTTGAGTCTGATGATTTCTCGAGGAACGCGGCTCTTGTGGCTGTGTATAGGTGTAGGTTTGGTTGTGTAGTGTGTGTTAGGTGAGTACTTTTTGTATGCACTAAACAGATACTACAAATCTCGTAACCGGTAACCCTGATCCCCAAATCCAAGCTGTGGCTGCGCCGCCTCCGTCGGTGACCCGCCATGGGGGAATCCGCCTTCGACTTCGCCGCCACCGTCTCGTTCGCCTCCGAATTTTGGGCTCTCTTTGACGCCGCCATCACCGCCATGCCGGAATCCACGTCCTCCAGTTCCTCCCGCCAAACCGCCCGCACCGTCGCCCGCGCCTCCGTGTTTCCTGACTGGGTCCTCCTTGACAATCTAGCGCGACTTGGTAGTGGTACCACTCGATTGAGACCGATGTTCGCTGCTGCCAAGACGAGCACCGAGCGCCCCATCGAGGTGTACTTTCGTCTTCCCGAGCCCAGCGCCGGGGTCTCCCCTCGTCTTCCCGAACCGCTCTATCCCATTGTCTGCACGGTCAGCTGCCCCGACCTTGATCCCCACGACAAACATGCACGGCCCTGCATCACTGGCGCGGATGGCCCCTTCGTCCTCATACGCGTGATCTTCCCGGACCGCGATGGCCAGCGGGTTCCGACCGATGTCTTTCTTTACAGGGCCGGCCCCGAGACATCGTCGCTTTACCTTCTCCCGCGCCCCTATCCAGCTGACCTGCACTTTCCCTGCGTTGGCGTCTTATCCGATGGTGATAGCGAGGACTGTTTGGTCGTCATCCCTGAGCGACGATTTGAGGCCAATGGTCGGATGAGCTATGATCTCCGAGTTTTCTCGACCAAGACCATGTCGTGGAGCACTAAGGTCGCCAAGGTGGCTCATGGCTTGCAGAGGTACTATGGTGGGTTGGCTCAGCATGTGCCAACCAAGGTGCTCAACTGTGGAGGAGGCTCGCTGGCCTGGGTTGATCTACGACACGGCATTCTGATCTGCGATGTACTTGACCAGGACCCGGAGATGCGTCTGATCCATCTGCCCCAGTTGATGCCCATCAACAAGGAGGACTTCGAGATGGGTCCATATGGTATAGAACCTCCTCTGGATTTGATACGGGATGTTACCTTCAGAGACAATTGCTTCAGGTTCATTGAAATTGGATTTGTAGATTTCAGCGACAATACAAAGTTCCGATGGACGGCCACCATGTGGAAGCATATAATTGGCTCAGTGAATTGGATTGAGGGCTGCACTATCAACTCTCGCAACATTTCGTGCACTGGCTCACCCTGGGAACAGGAGGACTGGGAGAGGAGTATATGCCAAGCTCCCAGACTTAGACATGTACCGTGATGATACTGTGTACTTAATGTCCAGGCTTAATGCTGTTGACCAAGAAGGTTGGAATTTAGTTGTTGACACTACAAATATAAGACTGGTAAAATGGCGTCGCTTCAAAAGCGGTTGGAAGGACACCGTTCACACAGTCCGGCAGTGCTCCTTCTCCAAGTACTACAACAACATTTCAGGTAATTTACTGATACTGCTTTCACTTCTTTGTTGATTTTAGGTCTTGGATAGCTAGGTTGCTGTGTTGAAACTACAATTGAGTTGTTCCTTCATGAAAATGGAATTTGGCTGTTTCATTGAACCTGTTTCTGTAGTCACAAGTTATTGGTGACCTGGTATCCTGCCTTTTTCTGATGATCAGCCAAGACTATCCTGTACTTTTGTTTTTCCTTAGGGGCAGGCCGGGGAGTTGATGGGGGATGAGCAACCATCATTTCAACATCACTAGACGGCCTGTTGCACTTCTATTTCTTTCACCTCTTAGTTTGAACCATCTTTATACATTTTGTTTAGGGATTTGATTGTGTAACTGGTTTCCTTTATGTCTGTGAATTGGTGCAGGGGTTGTATTGAGGGAAATCATCAGCGAGTAAGTAGTAGTATGTTGCTATTGTTACAAAACAGTTGAAATGCTGTATTTACATGTTGCAGGTGAGACTTTTGATTCGCTTGACACCAACCGCTTTCTGTTCTTATTATCAGGGAAGATACGCTGGCTTTGGCGCAAGCCTTTGTGCCAATACTTCGGCTCCAGCATAAGTTAATGCTATTTGGTAATGACTGCTTCTTGATGCTATTTTCTAATGGTATTGGTTGTTGATCAGACGTGAGAACACGTGCAAGCATCATTTATAAATATTAGCTTAAAAGAAGTGCACGTTTTTAAGCTCTGAATCTTGATCTGTGTGTTTCATACTCATGGAAAGGTATTTTAGGTGAGACCCGCTGGGGGAGCGGGTGGCCAGCACCGGCCAGTGTCGGGCAGCCCACGCAGGTTCGAAACCCTGGGTCGACTCCTGCGTGCTCACGTGTGCGTGTGGCGTGTGTGTGTGTGAGTGAGTCCCGAGGATGTAGAAAAACGGATTTGCTACTCAAATCCGAGGGCTAGAGTCCTCTTCTCAAAAAAAAAAATGGAAAGGTATTTTAGTTGTCCCTTTTGTGATACAACCTGTACCTGAGAAAATACCAAATACTTCTTTGCAGATAAATATTTCTCAGAAGGAAACCCGTGTTACCTGGAATTCTGGTCAGAACTTTACCATAATTTACCATCATTTGATCCTGAGCGCACGGTGAATATTTTTGTCCAATTCTTTTCTCTCTTATCAGTGCATACAAGTTCTGTTTTCAAACCTTTGTGCTTCCTCAAGCTCGAACTCTTTTTTTGTTCAAATTATGCATCTGAGCTTGGATCCCTCCTAAATTTTGTCTTGACCAGCTGCAATATTTTAAAGACTACAAACGTAAATTACACGCGATGAGAGGTTGCCGGAAGGTTTGCTTCATGTAAATACATTCTGAGATTATTTGAAATGCATTTTTGATTAATGAATTGTCAACCTATGACATGAATCCTCTCCTTTCTCAGTTGTTTACGAGGGATTGAAGGAGACTTAAGGAATTATCAGAATGACCCATCAGAGTCAATATACGCAGCTGTAAAAGCCAGAATCAATGATGCAATCTTAGCTTCGAACAAGTACACGATCGAAAATATTTATCCATTTCTTATTTTGAAAAAAATAATCCGTTGGTTATTCTGTATCTTTTCATTTCAGTTGCCTGCACGCAGTACCATGCGTTGTGCTGGATATGAGCAGGCGCATGTATTCATTGTGCTCGGTGAAGGATCCTCCTCCGCAGATCAGGAATTTGTGCGACACAAGGTGTTGAGATGTTTGCAAACTGGAACACCTTGAGGGAGAGCTAATTCTGTAGTAACGAGTCAAAAATTTGTCTTTCTAATAGTTGTATAATCTGTTTAACCTTGTAAAGATCCGACGCGATTCTTGCCGTTCTGAGCCGAATTTTTTGAAATTCGCAGTTCTTGCTCACCTGAGGTAAACCGACGCAACAGCTCCGACGCCTCTCTCCTCGAGACGAAGCCCCGTGAGGTCTCTTTTTTCCCTTCTCCTCGTTCCCATTTCTTGTTCTTGTTCTTGTTCTTGGCGCAGCCCCAAGAAATAGGGCAGTTCTTGATGTGTGATTCGTGTCTTGTTTGTGCAGGAGCAGGTTCCGTCCTGGGTTAGGGACCTCGCCGCCGTGGACGTCTCGGCTCTGATCAGGAAGAACCGCTTCTGCCCGATCTGCTTGGTCGGATTCAGCGGCCGGCACTGCCCCACCGCGCACAGCCACGCCGGTAGCCAGGGAGCCGCCATTGAGGTTCGTCTCGTCAGCCGCAATCTCTGTTCCTGTCGTTGGTTCTTGAGATGTCGTTGGTTGATGTCGTCCCGCAGATCCACGTGCGAGGCGAAGGCGACTCCTTCCGCGCGTTCGTGGACGTGATGCAAATCCATGGCTTGTACGAGTACGACTGCTCCGAGATTCAGGTGAGCGGCGCAAGAACCTTTCTTGATGCGCGTTGCTGGTTTCTGCCGCCTCATCGCTGAGCGTTGTGAATTCTCTCTGCAGCTGGATATGGACCTTGCGCCCCCGCCCACTCTGCTTCGACGACTGGTGCCGCTCCACCCGGCGAAAGGCCCGACCAAGGAGTACTGCGGCAGTGTCAGAATCGGCAATGAAAGCTTGTACTGCTCCATGGAATGCGAAGTAAGGTGATTTTATCCTGTCAATTCAGTTCCTGATGTCCTGATCTGCGCACTTCAACGGAGCATGTTGATGGTAGGTCCAATGGCGGGCAGACCCAGGTGCTCCCGGCCACCAGTTTGTCAAGACACTCCTTGCCGAGGACTTCACTACCGGACATCAGCAGGACGCCTTCTGCACCAGCTGCTGATCGGCAAAGAACAGTGGCCGGTTCTTTGCGCGCATCCCGGCCACGGAGAAGTGGATCGGAAACTACGCTTCTGTTCAGGTCAGAGCAAGCCCCAAGGTCATTTCTTTGGCAATATGATCATTGTGAAGTTAACTTTGTGGTGCGTGATTTGGTCTAGGAGGATGGGGAGGGCTACCAATTGCTGCCCTTGACGCCAGTGATTGGTGGGGATGTGTGAACTGCTCAATCGGAGGTGTGGTTAGTCATCGCTTTCTTGGCTTCTCTTTCATTCTCAATGCCTGCCTCTATGCTTGTTCACTCATTCTGCCCTCTCGAAATGCAGGTGAGGTACTCGAAGATCTGTCGAGGCAGCGAACGACCTGGTTCCAAGAATCAAAGTTCTACTCGCTGATATGTCTGAGATTGAATCAATTTTCGGTTCATTACTGTGATGGCACCTTTGGAACAAATCCTTGTTTCGTTTTTAGCAAAT
This sequence comes from Eragrostis tef, assembly GCA_000970635.1. Taxonomy (NCBI): domain Eukaryota; kingdom Viridiplantae; phylum Streptophyta; class Magnoliopsida; order Poales; family Poaceae; genus Eragrostis; species Eragrostis tef. Next base: position 180,254 of record LAPY01000405.1, on the reverse strand, counting down.
CCTTTTCGTTCATTACTGTGATGGCACGTTTGGAACAAATCCTTGTTTCGTTTTTAGCGCCGCGGGTGGCGGGGGGCCCGCCATTGAGGTTCGTCTCGTCAGCCGCAATCTCTGTTCCTGTCGTTGGTTCTTGAGATGTCGTTGGTTGATGTCGTCCCGCAGATCCACGTGCGAGGCGAAGGCGACTCCTTCCGCGCGTTCGTGGACGTGATGCAAATCCATGGCTTGTACGAGTACGACTGCTCCGAGATTCAGGTGAGCGGCGCAAGAACCTTTCTTGATGCGCGTTGCTGGTTTCTGCCGCCTCATCGCTGAGCGTTGTGAATTCTCTCTGCAGCTGGATATGGACCTTGCGCCCCCGCCCACTCTGCTTCGACGACTGGTGCCGCTCCACCCGGCGAAAGGCCCGACCAAGGAGTACTGCGGCAGTGTCAGAATCGGCAATGAAAGCTTGTACTGCTCCATGGAATGCGAAGTAAGGTGATTTTATCCTGTCAATTCAGTTCCTGATGTCCTGATCTGCGCACTTCAACGGAGCATGTTGATGGTAGGTCCAATGGCGGGCAGACCCAGGTGCTCCCGGCCACCAGTTTGTCAAGACACTCCTTGCCGAGGACTTCACTACCGGACATCAGCAGGACGCCTTCTGCACCAGCTGCTGATCGGCAAAGAACAGTGGCCGGTTCTTTGCGCGCATCCCGGCCACGGAGAAGTGGATCGGAAACTACGCTTCTGTTCAGGTCAGAGCAAGCCCCAAGGTCATTTCTTTGGCAATATGATCATTGTGAAGTTAACTTTGTGGTGCGTGATTTGGTCTAGGAGGATGGGGAGGGCTACCAATTGCTGCCCTTGACGCCAGTGATTGGTGGGGATGTGTGAACTGCTCAATCGGAGGTGTGGTTAGTCATCGCTTTCTTGGCTTCTCTTTCATTCTCAATGCCTGCCTCTATGCTTGTTCACTCATTCTGCCCTCTCGAAATGCAGGTGAGGTACTCGAAGATCTGTCGAGGCAGCGAACGACCTGGTTCCAAGAATCAAAGTTCTACTCGCTGATATGTCTGAGATTGAATCAATTTTCGGTTCATTACTGTGATGGCACCTTTGGAACAAATCCTTGTTTCGTTTTTAGCAAATCCTTTTCGTTCATTACTGTGATGGCACGTTTGGAACAAATCCTTGTTTCGTTTTTAGCGTTTGTATGTTGGAGTTGCCCTTTGATGTCTGAACAGATGTTGGTCACGTGGTCTCATTTGCTTCAAACAATTGTACATCCACAAGTGTATATACGAGAGACATTGAACATACATTATACATACATTATACTCACAAAAAATATTAATCTTTAATCACGCTGCTGTACACTACACCCAAATCCATTATGGGTGCACACGCACTTTCACAAACAAGAGCAACTAGGTAAATAGCATAACTCCTATTAATGTACTCTGGCTTCGCTCTTGCATTTTGAACGCAAGCCTACATCTCCCTTGGGTGAGGAACTACTAATAGGTTACAAATTCCATATGTTAGCCGAATTTTGTAGTTCGGAAACAGAGCCCGGAAAACAAGTTTGTTCATGATGCTCTAAAGTTCTAAACCCTCCGACACGGTCTGCGAAAGCCTATATGATTTGAGGCAATTTATTTGTCCATCAGATTCATAAATCAATCTATGGAGCAACAATTCGAGAAACACAATACATAGAACAAGCCTCAGGCCGTAGATTGTATAACTAAAACAAGGCGCTAGTCGGAGCTCTCTTTCGTTGACCCAAACTACTTAAGCAGCACTGAGCTTCCTGGCGCCTGCTCACTACAGCTGGGTACGGATATATAATAGTAATAGAAAAGAGCTGCAACAAGGGAGAGGCCGTGCAGCACATCGAGCCACATGTAACCGAAGTTAGACAACCATAATATCCGCGATACATGCACACAGCTCACGTCCCGCTTCTTTCAAGATTCAGTGCAGGGATATAAGAAAAAAAATATGCAAGAATAATTAAAAAAAAGACATTCAAAGGCCACAATATTCCAAATTTTGAGGATTGTTTCTTTGAAATAGCATAAACTTGAAGTACCTGCCTAAAAAAATCTAGGGTTTAAAATAACCTCAACATGTTCACAGAAAATGAATTCAACAGTAAGAAAATGCTAGAACCATTTCTGTGTGGTTTGGGACTCCATCGACACAACAACAAAGTGCTTACATCACTCGAACCAAGTACAGAATCCTTGGGCTCTTCATTTTGTTCTCCGCTTTTTTCTATTGCGCTCATTATCTTCTGCCTCATCCAAGCTGATACAACCCCTAACATATGCTTGCCACCTTTGTGATAAACTGCATAAGAAAAGAATGCAAGGGGTCAGATTCATATAAAGATAAATCAAAATATTTCAGTACGCATTGTTTGGAAAAAAAAAATACTTCAGAAGAGTGAACACTTACAATTCGTTTGTTTCCAGTTTAGGGTCAGTAATGATGTTACAGATTGATTCAGCAACAAAACGGTCAAACTTGACTCCTACCATAAAGTCCAGCTCAATAGGCGTTGGCATTTGCTGTACCATTTGAAGATTCTCGGGCTGCCAAAATAAACTCAGTTGTGTAAGTAATACAGTAGTCAATTATCTCCATCCTAAGTTTGATTCACACCATCACAAAGCTGTTCCCCTGATTATTCTTTAAAATTGTTACCATTTGATACAACACTAATAACTTCCCCATTCCATAATTGTGAGCAGAGACAACTAATTTTCTATAATAATATTAACAAACCTGTATCAAACAAACCCATAATTAGCTAATTCTGTAATGTAGGAACACATCTAAGTTTAGTTACACTAACACAAAAACCTGGTAGAGTGTGTAGTCCATCAAAGGAGTTATAAAAGACCATTAAGCTTTTTGCTAAAACATATGTGATACCTCCCAATCAGAACATGGAAGCTTACCCCAGGGTGGGGTTGTGGAGGGCACAATACCTGAGAGACTTCAGAGCCAACTTGAGGCGTTGAAGAGCTTTGAGCGGCTTGACTACCTCCAGGAAGGTTTACTGGCAGCACAACAATCTGTGATAAAAAAAAACAACATATACATCAGCAGGAAAATGTAACTTAACAGATGTATTTTTCACTATAATGAACCAACCGCTTACCAAAGTTCTCTCAGGAGTGTGTTCGATTGTATGCCTACAGAACAAAAAGCAATGATCAGGCATGGGTTGAAGTCGGATGCGAGCTTCGATTCTGTTATGTAGCAAGACTCCATTCCAAAGCACCTCTCCAGAAACGGATATCCTAGCACAAGCTGTCTCCAGTCATCTTCCAAAGCAGAAGTGGCAGCAGCAGCCTTCATACAGTCTTTTAGACTACTAACATCTCATGTTGAGCAGTACTTCAGTAACATGCCAATGCCCTTAACAAGGTCGGACCTATCTATCGGATGTGCAAAGCATAGATGATAATATATGAATTCCAGAAACATGTTCAGGGAATGCTCAGATGTGTATATTGACTGTGGGGGATTCTTGCAACATTTCCGGAGGTGGTCAACCCAGATAGCAGTCTTACCATCAGCTTGGAAATTGCATATTGTCAGGTCTGTAATGTTTCCCAGGTCAAGGACTAAGTTTTGTGGTGTACTGGGTTCTTCAGGCTTAAGATCTATGAAAATGTCCTTGCCATTTCTAACCTTCAGACGTTCCTTTCTGACTTTGCCTCCCCAGCTCTTTCCAGACTTAAACGTGTTAATGGCATATCTATAGATCCTGGCGTGAACATCTGCGCCCTTTTCGGTTGATACCAACACTCTCTTTCCGAAGAAGAATTTATGGAACCTCGTGAACGGACCGTTCTTCCTCACATAGTGATCAAAATTTGTAACGGCAAGTTTGCGAATTGATGCACCAACCGCAGCAGATCCACAGTACGCAGGCAAAACTTGAGCAGAAGTGCTGGACGGACCAAGACTTGACATTACTTTCGCAGGACAAGGATTACCAGAATCTTGTGACTTTAAAGGAGGCCTATCTGAGAGTCGTGCTGCCATAGAACCTGTGTCAGGAGTGCTGGTGCATGAAGACACACCAATGGCTGTTGAAGCTGAGCCACTGGAGGTAGGAATGAATTTTGTACGAGGATAACGATGTGGCTGTGAAGTGGACCTAAGGGTACTGCCCCATGGAAAATGAATCACAATTGTTTGCCATCTGCTGTGCAGGACGTTGAGGCTGGGGATCTAAAGCAACCCTACTTGGACCTGCAACATTGGATACAGGGAACTGGTCATTATAAAGGCTGCCACTGTGCCCAAAAGGGTCCCCATTTGGTGTGGGTGCTCCAGCATTGCCTCCACCAACGGACTGTGTCATAAAATTGCCATAGGGCTGGAGCATTGCTGAATATCCACCATGAACTTGACCTTGATGATATGTTGAATCAGGAGCTAGCGCATTATATGCTGGACTGGGTTGCAGGTGTTCATGTGAAACTTGAGTGTTCTGAAAGGACTGCAAATTAGGTGTAGAGCTCATGTCGTGTAGTGCTGTTGTCCCATGAGCAGGAGGCGTGGCTGAAGGATGATGGAATTGTTCCCACTGATGAGGGTTGATACTTGATTGCTGCCCCTCAAAGTGGTGTTGCGGATGAGCCCATTGATCGTTGATACTTGACTGTTGCCCCACAAAGTTGTGATGCGGATCAGCCCTTTGATCATTCCCATTCCATTGATTATATCTTTGATCCATCACAAGTTGATGGCTGATGTGATAAAGAAAACAGATGTCAAGTTTCAGAAGTGGGAAACTGTGATATCAGTTCATTTAAGGCCATATCCGGGAGGGGCGTTACCTTGATGTTGTTAGGAGTGGTGTTAAGGTTCTGCTGTAAGCAACAGGATGGAAAACCACCACAGAGGGAAGGTTGGGCTGCTGGGGCCTTTCCGTTGTGAAGAATCCTGCATCACAAACTGAACATCAAGCTTGATATAAGCTCACAAAACTTAATGCAAAAGAATTAAAGAAAACAATAGAAGTCAATGAGCTAAAAATAATTTGTGATACTTGAAAAAGGGCATTAGTTCACCACTACTTGAGATCACACACAGGGACACTATCTTCAGAAACAATCAAAAATAGCATAGCAAGCTCTGAAAAGGCAAATTGCCAACAATTAAATTGATTATCCCCAGAAAGAGCACATACCACATTATGTATCCACTAGCACAAGATGACTAATGCATCTATTTCCCAATTAAAATTAAATGAGATCCAGCATCATGCATCATTAATTGAATGACAAGCTTGATATAAGATCACACACACTCAGTGCAACTAATGATAACAGTAAAAACCACTGTGCTAAAATAAGCATGTGGTACTTAAAAGAGCATCAGTTCACCAAAATTTAGATCATGCATGTGGATTCAATATCAGAAACCCTAATGTAAATGCTGCAACTATGACTAGCTTAAACTATATTGAGTGCAGATCGACCTTTAGTCTCATCAACCACTAACATGCCAAGTATTAGGGTAGCAGCAAGAAACTGTCAATCAATCAAAATTAGCATAGCAAGCTAGGAAAGGATAAAGTGCCAACAACTAAATTGATTATCCACATAAAGAGCAAAATGCCACATTATGTATCCACTGGTACAAAATGGCTACACCGTCCATTTGGCAATAAAATTCAAAATATATCCACCAGTACAAGAAAGAAAAACAGCATTCAGAGAATGACAGTGTGTGTGCTTGGTTTCTGACCGATAATGTATTCCTTTGGCTATTCAGGGTTAACATTTAGTTCAGGGTTAACATTTAGTTCATGGCCAGACTCTTTCTGACTTTCACTAACTTGTTCCATTGATCTTTATTTCAATATACTTAAGATTATCAGTTTTCCCATAATAACATGCATAGTACTAATTCGGCGCCCAAATGAGAGAACCCTAAAGGGAAAAAAATGGTCCCTAAAGAATGTACCTTGGATGCAAGCCCAACAAGGTCTCAAGCCAAATGGTTCCGTTCGAAATGCAACTTACGACAGCACAAAAGCGTGGGCGAGAAACGGGGATACAGGAGGGATGACTAACCGAGGAGGGGAGGGGCAGAAAGAGCTGTTGCGGAGAAGGCGATGCGGATGGCAACGGAGACGACGTTCCCGGCGTTGCAGACTGGGGGAGGACCGCGCTGAGGCGGGTGATGTAGATGGGGTTTCCGGTAGGCAAACGGCGGCAGCAGGTCAGATTGCGGCGGGCGGAGGCGAAGACGGAGGAGGCGAGGCCTCCAGGTACGCCGCCCGGATATTCTCGCCCCTCGCCCCGACCGCTGGAATCGATTCGGAAGAATCCTGCATCACAAACTGAACATCAAGCTTGATATAAGCTCACAAAACTTAATGCAAAAGAATTAAAGAAAACAATAGAAGTCAATGAGCTAAAAATAATTTGTGATACTTGAAAAAGGGCATTAGTTCACCACTACTTGAGATCACACACAGGGACACTATCTTCAGAAACAATCAAAAATAGCATAGCAAGCTCTGAAAAGGCAAATTGCCAACAATTAAATTGATTATCCCCAGAAAGAGCACATACCACATTATGTATCCACTAGCACAAGATGACTAATGCATCTATTTCCCAATTAAAATTAAATGAGATCCAGCATCATGCATCATTAATTGAATGACAAGCTTGATATAAGATCACACACACTCAGTGCAACTAATGATAACAGTAAAAACCACTGTGCTAAAATAAGCATGTGGTACTTAAAAGAGCATCAGTTCACCAAAATTTAGATCATGCATGTGGATTCAATATCAGAAACCCTAATGTAAATGCTGCAACTATGACTAGCTTAAACTATATTGAGTGCAGATCGACCTTTAGTCTCATCAACCACTAACATGCCAAGTATTAGGGTAGCAGCAAGAAACTGTCAATCAATCAAAATTAGCATAGCAAGCTAGGAAAGGATAAAGTGCCAACAACTAAATTGATTATCCACATAAAGAGCAAAATGCCACATTATGTATCCACTGGTACAAAATGGCTACACCGTCCATTTGGCAATAAAATTCAAAATATATCCACCAGTACAAGAAAGAAAAACAGCATTCAGAGAATGACAGTGTGTGTGCTTGGTTTCTGACCGATAATGTATTCCTTTGGCTATTCAGGGTTAACATTTAGTTCAGGGTTAACATTTAGTTCATGGCCAGACTCTTTCTGACTTTCACTAACTTGTTCCATTGATCTTTATTTCAATATACTTAAGATTATCAGTTTTCCCATAATAACATGCATAGTACTAATTCGGCGCCCAAATGAGAGAACCCTAAAGGGAAAAAAATGGTCCCTAAAGAATGTACCTTGGATGCAAGCCCAACAAGGTCTCAAGCCAAATGGTTCCGTTCGAAATGCAACTTACGACAGCACAAAAGCGTGGGCGAGAAACGGGGATACAGGAGGGATGACTAACCGAGGAGGGGAGGGGCAGAAAGAGCTGTTGCGGAGAAGGCGATGCGGATGGCAACGGAGACGACGTTCCCGGCGTTGCAGACTGGGGGAGGACCGCGCTGAGGCGGGTGATGTAGATGGGGTTTCCGGTAGGCAAACGGCGGCAGCAGGTCAGATTGCGGCGGGCGGAGGCGAAGACGGAGGAGGCGAGGCCTCCAGGTACGCCGCCCGGATATTCTCGCCCCTCGCCCCGACCGCTGGAATCGATTCGCTAGGAGCCGCCGACGTCGGGGGAGGGCGCCGCAGACGCCGACGTCGTACGGGAGAAGCGGAGTCGGAGGAGGACGCTCTTTTTTTTTTTTTTTGATCTAGACGCTCTTTTTTTTGAGATGGAAAGGAGGACGCTCTTGGGGGGACTTTGCTGTGGACAACGGTGGGCCAACGCATTGTTAGACCGAAAGGACTAAATGGGCCAACGCATTATTTGACCGAAAAGGCTAAGTGGGCTGGTAACAAGTCACGAATGACAATGACGTGGTGCGAAAAGAAGAAGAAGAAGAAGAAGAAGGTTTGGTTGCTTGATTCCCGCTCGCGGCAAGTTTCGGAGGTTGTTGCCTTGTTGGCGGATAAACCTGGTGTGGAATGTTTCTTTAAAAAAAAAAACTGGTGTGGAATGCGATGGTACCCAAGCTATACCTACTTATCCTATGAGTTGTTTTCTCTTGCCCAAGACCATTTGCAATAAGGTCAAGAGCGCAATTGCAAATTATTGGTGGGGAAGTTCCGCTGATAATAGGCATATGCATTGGATGGGATGGGACCTGCTCACGAGGCCAAAGGAGAAAGGAGGAACGGGTTTTAAGTACATTCTAATGTTTAACAAGGCGATGCTCGGAAAAGGGTTGGAGGTTGATGACTAGGCCTGACTCCTTATGTGCACGTGTTCTAAAGGGGCGGTATTACCATGACGGGGATTTCTTGTCGGCTACCAGGAAGAAGCACTCGAGCCACACATGGCGTGCCATCCTAGCTGGCCGTGAGGTACTCGAGGAAGGACTGGTTAAGCGTATAGGAGATGGTCAGTCTACAAATGTATGGCGTGATAAATGGATCAGTAACCATCCTTTGGGAAGACCATTCACACCACCTGATTACCAACGGGTTAATATGGTCTCAGACCTTTTTACAGCTAGTGGCCAGTGGAATGAAGAACTTGTAAGGGATATATTCTGTGATTTTGACGCGGAAGCTATTCTGTCAAAATCTGTTCATGACCAAGGAGATGATTTCTGGGCGTTGAACTCTGAGAAAAATGGGGTATATTCAGTCCGGTCTGCATACAGACTGCTAGAAAGAAATCGACGGCAAAAAGAAGACGAGGATATCCCAGGCTCCTCATTTGATCAGGATTGGAAAGCCATATGGCGATTAGAGGTGCCGCCCGAAGTGAGGGTGTTCTGGTGGAGGGTCCTACATGAGTTCCTTCCAGCCCGACACATTCTCAAGAGGAGGCATATTGAAAGAATTGCAAATTGTGAAGTGTGTGGTGCAGAAGAAGAAACAATTAAGCATGTGCTTCTGGATTGCACAATAGCAAGAATTTTCTGGGACAATGCAAAAACCATAACTGGTGTAAAGATTCCAGGTCTACATGAGGTTACTTGGGCAAGGGACCTACCCCAGCAAGATCTTTGTCCTAGAAAAGATGCAGCTGTGATCATGGGCGGATCCAGCGGGGGGG
>LAPY01000405.1:118405-131379 GCA_000970635.1 Eragrostis tef | reverse complement strand
GAGGAAGGGGAGCCGTATCAGCGGCTGTCACAGCAGCAGCCTTGTCTTCGCGCTCGCTGTCATCGTCAAAGCATGGCTCTGTCCGGCGACAAAGCATCAAAGCCGCTTTTGTTGCTTACCGTCCTGCCGAGTAGCTCGATCAGTGAGAGTGGCCTCTTTTTTCAACGATATCTCGCGTCAGATTCTTGTTTGCAGAGAGAGGTGAGGTTACGAGGACGTATACGTACTCGATCGAGGAGGATTAGGTGAGCGCACGTGGTGGCATTTTTTTACCTTGCTTGTGTGCCTCCCTCCTGCCAGGACGACGAAGTCTTTCGCACGGCATGGAAATGCCTCAGCATGTAGAAACAGGACAGACGCCAGGTTATTCCTGGCTTCAAACCAGGGTCAAAAATTTCGGAGAATAATTGGAGTAGGAGTAAATATCTGCAGGGGCGACCGCGGCACTGGCTGCGACCATGTCCAAAAATGACGAAAAGATGCTGCCTTTTGGTGCTTTTGACGGCATGCTATCTTCTTTCCCTTTCCCCTTGCTGCCCCCTTTTTTGCCTGTCGCTTTAATAGCCTCTGGCCTCGCGCTGCCATGATTTATCTGCGCAGTCTCAACTCTCTAATCGGTGTGCATGCTACAGCTTAAAACGAGAACGCAACGAGAAGAGAGGCTGTCAATTCGACACCGCTACTAGTTCTTGACGTACCAAGCGCTAACCTACTGGTCACGGCACCATATCAAGTACAGTTTTGCGGTAGCTAAGGGCTGTTAATTACTGAGGATATATCTTTAAAGTACAAGTCACATTCCTTACTCATCAATTAACATTCGATCATACACCACAATGCAATAATCTCTGTACGATCCAAATGGTCATTAAACTGTCTGCAACTTGAGTGCCAAAAAATACAAGGTTTACAAACTGCGAAGTGTCGTTTGTGCGTGCGCGCGCGCGCTGTGCTGTACCGTTAGGTACAGTGGTGCCACATTTTCTGCACTAATCAACTGACTCTGCTGACGAATATGTTAGGTGGAATAGCTGGAACCACTTCGGCTGCAACATCGACGAGCAGATGATCAAGGATACAGGTACACTTGACTTGCTCCTCCTCCTACGCCATCTACCAGTCCCACTGCTCCACTCCTCTCTGCTGCATCCGGCCCATGCCAGAATCCGCGCCTCCTTTTCGGTTCTTGGAGCTGCATGTTCGGCAGATCCGGTCACGCATTGGGTACAGTACCATACATATTCTTGCACGTCGGCAAATTCGGCGATGTGAGATGGGGATTTGTTTGTTTGTTATGTCGCAATCCGCTTTTAACGTTACATGGCTATCAGCTTTTAGTTTGGCTGGGCTAGGAGTAGGAGCCAAGCTGGGCCATGGCATCCACGACATGTTGGATGTCTATGCTGTGTCAGCATCAACGATAGTACTAGTAGTAGATTATACTGTCCTAAAAACACCAAATAAGTGCAGAAAACTTCCAGATCGGTGTCGGTTACACCATTTAGCAGAAAGTTGGTGGCATATTTTCATGTAAAAAACAGTTAGCTATGCGTTTCCCTAACTCTCGACAAGGCTATCCGAAAAAGGGCGAGATAATACCTTCAAAACACATGGCCTTAAATCCTATAGGAACTTATAACAAATACAGACAATTACAAAACTATTTATAAATTACTAGTAGTATGAATCACATGGAACAGTTCAGTCACGGTATGAGAAAATTTTCAGGCATTTGAACTCAATCTCCCGCTGTGACTGACAGCGGGAGGAAAAAATTATTGAGGAGCACAACCAATCAGCCACGCTCCACGGAGCACAAGGCTCGTGCAGACCTGCCGCTGCACGGCACGTCTCAGTGTCTCACCGACGTACGGCTGAGCAGCTTGATATCGGCGAGCCGGCACAAGCTACAATTCCCTGCAGAGTTGTTGGCTGTTGCATTACAGCTTGCAAATCACAGCGGGCATATGGTCCCAGGGAAGAAGACGACAACTAGATTAGCCTATTACTCCATGCGTGCAGAGGGAACTTTGCCATACCCTTTCTCTCCAATTTCTAGCCCATAAGTTCAGCTGAATCGAGAATGAAAATCATTGAGAGATGCTTTGGCTGCTGCAGCGTTCATTCTGCTGTCATTCAGCTGCGTGCGTTGCTGATAGAGTAACTCACAACAAACCAACCTGTAAAAAAGTTCAGATCAGACTGAAGATTTGAAGAATTTGATTTCAGCCTCAGCCATTGATAGGAACAAGACCAAATGTGTAGGAAAGAGAAACTCTACAATTTATAGCCAAACAACGGGTAATGGGGTAGCGCTGATAGATTCTGAAAAGGGCTCCTCTGGTTCTTCCTCTTGTCATGGGAAGATCGGATCGAAGAATACGAATTAATCACGCCCATCCACAGCACGTGGAGGACAGATCTCCTATGAAATATAGATCAGGTATTTATGACTAGATTCATTTCACTGTTTAGCCTCATCAGTATCTCAATCTCTGTGGTCCAATGGACAGCAAAACACAATTGACCAAAGTGTCACTACGGTTCTATACAAATCTATGTGGTTGTTGATGCCTGAAAGCCTCGGAAATGGACGTTTGAGCCAAAAGGTTGGGTCAGTCAGACAAGGATAGGTGCAGCCCAACTAACCGGTTCTCGTAAGAGGACCGCACAGCTGCAGGGCGTGCACCTGACCGGGTCCCCTTGGACTCACTCGACTGAACCAGGGCTAATGCCTGAACCAATGGGTCACTACTTGCATGTTACTGGTTGTTGATCAAGGACAAATGACCCGTGATCACGTTGTACTGATTAGAATATTAGCACATTGAAGTTGTTATGGTTCGTACCACCAACAAAGTTGTCATAATCTTGTTCCATGCAAAGTTGTCTTGCAGCATATTTGCAGTAGAAGCATGTTATGGCAGGACCTTAAGATTTCTCTAACAGTCAACTGCTTTCTTACGACAACTAGATTAGATTAGCCTATTACTCCATGCGCGCAGAGAACATTGCCATATTCTCTCCATGCGTGCAGAGGGAACTTTGCCATATTCTTTCTCTCCAAGTTCTAGCCCATACGTTCAGCTGAATCGAGTATGAAAATCATTGAGAGATGCTTTTGCTGCTGCAGCGTTCATTCTGCTGTCATTCAGCTGCGTGCGTTGCTGATAGAGTAACTCACAACAAACCAACCTGTAAAAAAGTTCAGATCAGACTGAAGATTTGAAGAATTTGATTTCAGCCTCAGCCATTGATAGGAACAAGACCAAATGTGTAGGAAAGAGAAACTCTACAATTTATAGCCAAACAACGGGTAATGGGGTAGCGCTGATAGATTCTGAAAAGGGCTCCTCCGGTTCTTCCTCTTGTCATGAGAAGATCGGATTGAAGAATACGAATTACTCACGCCCATCCACAGCACGTGGAGGGCAGATCTCCTATAAAATATAGATCAGGTATTTATGACTAGATAGATTCATTTCATTGTTTAGCCTCATCAGTATCTCAATCTCTGTGGTCCAATGGACCGCAAAACACAATTGACCAAAGTGTCACTACGGGTCTATACAAATTTAGCTATGTGGTTGTTGATGCCTGAAAGCCTCGGAAAATGGACGTTTGAGCCAACAAGGTTGGGTCAGTCAGACAAGGATAGGTGCAGCCCAACTAACCGGTTCTCGTAAGAGGACGGCACAGCTGCAGGGCGTGCACCTGATCGGATCCCCTTGGACTCACTCGACTGAGAACCAGGGCTAATGCCTGAATCAACGGGTCACTACTTGCATGTTACTGGTTGTTGATCAAGGACAAATGGCCCGTGATCACGTTGTACTGATTAAAATATTAGCACATTGAAGTTGTTGTTGTGCGTACCACCAACATTATTCATAATCTTGTCCCATGCAAAATTGTTTTGCAGCATATTTGCAGTAGAAGCATATTATGGCAGGACATTAAGATTTCTCTAACAGTCAACTGCTTTCTGTTTCTTCAGCTGACGCATTGGTCAACACTGGCCTAGCGAAATTGGGCTATGAATATGTTAACATAGGTATGGATTGCTTATGAGCTCTGTTTTATATGATGATGTGGCACACTAAGTAGTTCTTAGCTGAAATGTTTTCACATATCTTATTTCAGATGATTGCTGGGCAGAATCTGACAGGGACTACCAGGTAAGGAGATGAAATTTGTCCACAGAAGCAACGTTAACAACCAACCACCGTCATCATTTTCAGCACTATTATCAGTGTGACCAGAAAAATATGTTGCCACGAACTTCTAGAAAATTGTTCAATTCAGTCCTGAAGGTCAATGAACCTTGGACACGAACCAACCAAGAACCACATATATTATGCAGAACATTGAATTTTGTCTATAATAGATGTTAGCGAGGAATAATATTTTGGGGAATTAGAAGTTTTCAAAGTGGCTTTAGAAATTTGTTCTCCATATATGCTCCCCAACTCCCAAATCACCTTTTTTATTTTCCTCTCGCTTGATGGCCCTACAGTAATTTTGGTGCCATCGGTATTGACAAAGTTGCTTCATTATTTCTCAGGGTAACTTTGTTCCAAATAGACGAACATTTCCTTCTGGCATCAAGGCACTTGCAGATTATGTGCACGCGAAAGGGCTCAAGCTTGGCATTTACAGTGATGCTGGGTATGCAAGCTGTCAGATTTATCATTACAAGAAAACTACTCTATTGTAATTCAGGAGTAACTGAAAACTGAAGCAAGTAACCTGAAACTAACAGCCATTGTGTACTGCAGAACACGGACGTGCAGTTTGAAAATGCCTGGATCACTTGATCATGAAGAGCAGGATGTGAAAACCTTTGTATCTTGGGTAAATATCATTCAGTTACTTAAACTTGGCTGATGCCAAATCAACGTTAACATGATGGCAGATTATCTGATTATTCTGAATTTCTGATGTTCTTCTTACTCCTATCATCTTAACTCCAGGGTGTTGATTATCTGAAGTATGACAACTGCAACGATGCTGGCAGGAGTGTCACGGAAAGGTAAGAGAAAAAGTCTCTTGAACCGCAGCATGGCCAATATATTGGGCCTTATATGTCTGATGGCTGAGTAAACTCTATTGGGTAACGCAGATACACTAAAATGAGCAATGCCATGAAGACATACGGGAAGAGCATCTTCTTCTCGCTCTGTGAATGGTGTGCTTCCTCTTAAAGCTAAACTTTTGACTTGATGGGGAAAAAGTTAAGCACTACTGATCTAATCAAATGTGCCTTGATTTATAGGGGAAGAGAAAATCCTGCCACCTGGGCAGGTGCCATGGGCAACAGCTGGAGAACAACGGACGATATCGCCGACAACTGGCCCAGGTGCCGCTCAGTTCATTTTAATGCAATTGGAAATTATGCTCACACAACTATTGAAACCGACGTGAGTGATTATGGTTACCATGGTATTTCAGCATGACATCTCGTGCAGACCAGAACGACAGATGGGCTTCTTATGCTGGTCCTGGTGGGTGGAACGGTAAGAGTTCAGACAGTTCTGTTTTACACTGCCTAACCATTTGTCCCCTTCCACCTGATGAATAGATTCTCATTCTCTTGTGCTCCAACCTCAGATCCTGACATGCTTGAAGTGGGCAACGGTGGCATGTCTGATGCGGAGTACCGCTCTCACTTCAGCATCTGGGCACTTGCCAAGGTACTCTATTTTCCGCATGCCAACAAGGTTTTTGTGATGTACAATGTTCTGCATTTCGTCTCTGCAAAACATGATTTTCTTTTCTTTGTGCAGGCTCCTCTTTTAATCGGGTGTGACGTGCGCTCAATGAGCCCACAGACGAAGGCAATACTCAGCAACTCGGAGGTGATCGCCGTAAACCAAGGCAAGACTCTTCCACATTCTTACAAATGATTGCATGGAGTTTTCAGTGTGCTAATACAACTACTTTTGAACAGATAGTCTAGGTGTCCAAGGAAGGAAAGTGCAATCTAACAATGGCTTGGAGGTAGCATTCCTAAATCTGTTCATTAGTGGCTTTCATGAAACAGTTTGTCCCACAGAAAAACCCCAGAAAGATTAGCATGATTCTGAATCTGACATGCCGTGTTCTATTGTAGGTTTGGGCAGGGCCACTGAGCAACAATAGGAAGGCCGTGGTCCTCTGGAACAGGCAGAGCTACCAGGCGACCATCACCGCGCAATGGTCTATTATCGGGCTTGCTCCATCCACCGCTGTCACGGCTCGCGATCTATGGGCGGTAAGCTTTGCATTCTTCACATCCCCTGCTACACTCCATAATCAAGTAGATAGAGTAACTAGAGAAGGTTGATGGTTCAGACTTCAGAGTTTGGACTTCGTTTTGACATGCTCCATTTCTTGTGCAGCATTCCTCGTTCTCAGCTCAGGGACAATTATCCGCCTCTGTGGCGCCTCATGACTGCAAGATGTATGTCCTGACGCCACAATAGTATGATGGAGAAGAACGGAGTCCATATTGTGGGATGCAGCCATTCGATCAGGATTCAGGAAAAAAGTATCTATGCAAGGATTGGTAGAGCAGGAAAAGATATCCCATTTGGTTATACCGGTGTCTGTGTTACTCAGAAATAATAACCTATAACTCGTAATAAGTATATTTAATGTGCTGTCAAATGCCGGCGCATATGTATTACCGTATGCTTGTAACGAAAGTTGCAGCAATAATAAAATGGCTTGCCCACCACCACTATCTCTGTACCGCCTGAATTTCAGGCGAGTGGAGCATCTACTGAACCTTCTAATTTAACCAGCCAAAGCGAGAGGCAGAAATTGTATTGGCAGATTACACTCACAAACTAACGCACCTAAAAAAAGGAATAAAAGACTGAGCACCAGCGAGCATATGATACCTCGTTCTAGATGATGGGGTTGACGCTCACCGACCCTAGCGCTGGCGCGGCGCGCGACGGCACGCCATCCGACGGTTCTGGTCCATTGGCCGCGGGGACGTTGCCTTCGCCGGTGCGCCGCCTCAAAAGAAACAGCCATGCCCGCCGCTCGCCGCCCGCCGCCGTGTAATCGTGGAGCTCCTGCGCACCGTCCGATCACCAGAAACGTCGCAGATCGAGACCGTTACGGTGGCCGTATATAATCAGGATCACGATTAATCAGTTTCAGAAGAAGAAAATGCAGCTTTAGAAGCTGAATTTTCAGAAGAAGAGATAAAGCATGCAGTCTTTGGATCATATGCTGGAGGTGCCCCAGGCCCTGACGGCTTCTCCTTCCTCTTCTTCCAAAAGTTCTGGTCGACTATTAAAGACGACCTTATGGCTTTAGTGAGGAAGTTTGAAAAGAGAGAACTGAACATTGCCAGACTAAATTATGCGCTGGTAACGTTGATTCCAAAGGAAGCTGAGGCCACTAACCTTAAAAAGTTTAGGCCTATAAGCTTAATTAACTGCAGCTTTAAGATCTTCTCAAAGGCTCTTAACAATAGGTTGATTAAAATCTGTGATAGACTTCTGTCTGTCAATCAGACAGCCTTTATTAGAGGCCGATATATTTTAGAAAGCGTGGTAACTGCACATGAAATTATTCATGATGCAGTTAAAAGAAAGGATAAAGGCATCATCCTCAAATTAGACTATGAAAAAGCTTACGATAGAGTAAACTGGGACTTTTTGGAGGAAATGCTAGTGTCTAGAGGTTTTGGTAGCAGATGGACTTCCTGGGTCTTAAGCCTAGTGAAAGGAGGCTCCATTGCTATTAGATTAAATGATGAAAACAGTAACTATTTCAAACCTGGGAAAGGGCTGAGACAAGGAGATCCCTTGTCTCCCCTCCTGTTCAACCTAGTAGTTGATGTGTTCACAAGGATGCTGGTTAAAGCAGCTGATAGTGGATATATTAATGGTTTCATGAGAAACCTAGAACAGGGAAGTGTCATCAGCCTACAGTATGCTGATGATACTCTCCTGTTCCTTGAAAATGATATAGAGGCAGCAAAACACTTAAAATGGCTTTTGATCTGTTTTGAACAATTGTCTGGCATGAAAATAAATTACCATAAAAGTGACTTGGTTCCAGTCAATTTAGATGAGGACGAAGTGAATGCGTTTGCACAAGTCTTCTGTTGTAAAATTGGAACCTTTCCTTTTAAATACTTAGGCGTTCCGTTGCATTACGAAAAGCTGAAAAGGGAGCATATCCAGCCTATAGTTGATAAGGTGATCAAAAGAATTTCTGGCTGGAAAGGAAGGTTGCTGTCTTATGGTGGCAGGCTGACCCTCCTAAAATCTTGTCTTGTTAGCATACCTATTTATTTACTGTCTGTGATTAAGTTTCCTAAGTGGGCAATTGATGCCATAAATTCTCAGATGGCAAACTTCTTTTGGGATGACCAGGAGGACAAACATAAATATCACCTCTCTAATTGGCCTAGCCTCACTCAAAAGAAGGAACATGGAGGCTTAGGGATCCCAGACTTGAGGAATTTAAACCTCTATCTCCTAGCATCATGGATCCAGAGGTATCATGACGGCGAAGAAAAACTGTGGAAAATTGTGATTGATCACAAATACCATAGTAATGCACCAAACCTTTTTTGTTGCCGTAATAGGGATGCATCCCCATTTTGGAAAGGGGTGATGTGGGCCTGTCAGGCAGCTAAAATGGGTTACAGGTGGCATGTGGGGAATGGGCAACGTATTCGTTTTTGGGAGGACCAATGGTTTGCTTCTAGCCCACTAGCAGTACAATTTTGGGAGCTATACATTATCTGTAATGAGCAGAATATTAGGCTTTGCGATGCTTGGGATGGGGTTGATCTGAGACTCTCGTTTAGAAGAACTGTAGGTGAGAGAGTGATGCACCTATGGTATGAGTTAACTCAAATTATGGAGAGTGTGCATTTTTCTGATGGAAATGATAACATCATTTGGCAATATGAATCATCAGGGGAATACTCAGTTCAGTCCTTGTATGCAGTGATCAATTTCAGGGGGGTGGTACCTGTCTATACTCCAGTTATGTGGAATATTACTGTACCACCCCGGTTGCATATTTTCCTTTGGTTGTTGGCGAATAATAAAATTCTCACAAGGGATAATCTAGCGAAAAGAAAGAAATTAGATGATATGTCGTGTCTGTTTTGTACAGAACCTGAAACTGTCCATCATCTGTTCTTTGAGTGTTGTGTAGCTAAAATAATGTGGTGCCAGGTTGCTGAAAAATTCAGCAAGAACCTAGGAGCAGATTTTGAATCTGTAGCACGTTTCTGGGTTACTTTTTTTTATTTCGAAATTTCGCAAAAATTAGCCGATCATTTTCTCTTCCTATTGCACACCTGTGTGATAGTTTGTATAATTAAAATTGGTTGTGTCCCTAATCAGCTTTTTTTTTTGCATAGAGTTGTGCAGAAGAAAAGATAACCAATGCCTTATCCAGGGGAACATCATTTTCTGAACAACATCAGAATATGTTTAATGTTACTTTGCAGGTTCCATTATTTTGAGTTACACTGCAGTTAACAAGAGGTCAGCTGTGTAGATGCAGCAGTTTGCAAGCTTAGGAAGTATATTCCTTCGTCGTAACTGAGTATAGCTCTTGCTGGTCCTGCTCCTGCACGGCTACACCTTATGGTATCATAATATTTTTCACCATGCATTGTCGAATTCTATGATTCATGTGATAAGTTGATCTAGTTACCACTCCCGGATCATTACAGAACTAAACAGACTTGTAGCGTGGGTGGTTCTGATGCAGTCTGAGCTGAACTGATAGCAACCTTTCATATCTGAACACTTATTACGGTGCATGCCTCTCCTGTAGCATCATTACTGTCAGTTAATCTTGAGAAGCTGAAGCTCCACCATTATTTGATTTGGGTATATGAAGAATGAACTTTTTAGAAAGCATATGCAGACTGAAGTGTCCCGCCAAAGTGGGGTCATCATACAAATACTCTTTTCAAGCTGTTAATTACAATCAGTTCAGCAATTTTGTGAGTAGAAGTGATTGCAGCTTGCAAGTAGCAACCGAACTAATATGTCACATACACGAGCACAAGTTACCGGCATTCTTTCAGTGAGGACTCAATCGTGCATCAAACATTTGAATTTTAGCGCACGCACACATATACACCATCATGTGATTTGCGATGTGGATATATAAATAAAGCCGGATTGATTTTCATTGGCAGTAGGAGTATTGCAGTAAAACATATGGTCTGATTTCTATCCAGTTTGATCAATATGTATTTATCGCCCTGGAGTGTCGCCCGTGGCACTCAGCATCTAAAGTTGAAGTCATCTTCCTTCAAAAAAGAAGTCATCCTTGCGAGATACAGTTTGATCTGGTCATTTGAGACGTGGTGGGTTGTCACAATAAAATATCTGAAATGAAGTAGTACTCTCTTTCGTTCATTGTCAAAAGACAGAGCATGCTCTGTTTCACAGTACAAAACAGAGCACAGTCTATTTCATCATAAAAAAAGATATTAATTATATTATTGTTTTTTGCAAGGCATATAAATCAATAGAATTCTGCTGCGAGTGCCTCTCCAAAAGAAGAAAAAGAAAGAATGGCATTTGCAAGCTTTGCGGATCAGTCCATGCCCTCAAATCTGAAATTTCTGCGTTACCTCACGTGGACGAACTATTTGCTACAGCAAGCCAAAAACATTGCGATGCATAGCGCTGATGCCATTGCGTGGACAGCATGGGCGGTGACGAATCGGAGAGCTGATCCGGCAGGCCACGGTGATGTCGAGGACGAAGAAGGAGGCGAGGCGATAAGAAGAATAAGCTTCTGAATATGTTAACTTCTGCTGTCATCTGGTCTATATGGAAACTAAGAAATGAAATGTATTTTCAGGGAAAAAGATGGACTGGCGACAGGGAGCTGACGGGGAGGATAGCGAGGACGATGAAGTCGTGGTGTTTGCTGCTGAAGGAAGAGGAGAAGGAAGGCCTGGCAAGTATCGTGCAGCAACTGGAGAAAAAAGCATCAGAACCGCCGGCACTGATGTGGTTGCAGGAGGATACTGCTAGTACTATCAGTAGAAATGGTTTGGCTAATGAAGAGCGGTGTATGACTGATGGCATTGAGCCTGTGAACAACAACACTGTACCGAACTCGTTTCATTGCTTTGAATAAAAGCAGGGGTGACCTTTTGTCGAAAAATTAATCAACGGCCCATGGGCCTGTTCGGGTTAGAAGGACGCGAACCTCAGCCTAAGCCATGCCCCCAGACCAAACGTGTTAAAACCCAAAAAATGAGCAAAGTCCGAAACAGTCAAATACAAACACTAGACAACTTTATCTAAAAAAAACACTAGACAACTAGATCCCAAAAAAAAAAAGGTATTTCTAAACATTGCTTAGCTAAAAACGATCTGTCTTTCAGTCCAACAGCCTGTAGACATGTTGGGCCTAATTCTCATTCGGCCTGTAGTTTAGTTTGGTCCTTCTTACTCATTTTAGTACTTCATTCTTCTTTTTTTTTTTCAATGCTCAGTGTTGTTTTTCTCATGCAAAAACTGAAAACAGTTTTCCTCATGAAATGGGTACAGTTTTCAGTCAGTTCTCAGCTTCCACTTAATCTGACTGAAATTAAAACTGAAAACACTCAAATCACTCAGATTTTCCAATTTTCAGCAAAAAGCCGACTTTACACATTTGTCAAAAGATCGACTGAAACCAAAATGATTTTTAGCTGACTAACGCATAGTCAATCTCTTTATTAGACAATTGAATCGCGACTATTAATTTTGATATAACAATAGGTGCACAAAAGAGCTTCTTTTGACCATTCGTCTCGCCCTCTCCTTCGATCCCATTATCATCTATGAGCTCAAGTTCGGGATTACTTGGGAATTAGGCTTTGAGGTTGTCAGGGTCTCGTTAGAGTGCTCTCGTGCTCAGAGGAAGGCCTGGGACGGTGGCACAAAAGCACCATATGGTTCTCTGGCCAAAAAAGCCTAGGCCCCATTCATTTTTATGCTTTTAAGAGAGATTTTGCGTGACATGTAGGAGGAACATGTCGATCCAACGTGAGACCTAGGGGCACATGCCCTATATTAAGAGGATTGGCTGAAGTTTGTCTTTATGTTTGCTAATGTTTTATGTAAGGTGTGAGCTCCTCATTGTGATGATTGACGTGGGGTTAAATAAAAGCACAACAACATTTCTTTGCTTTTGATGTGCACTAGATAAGTGCAGCATCGCTGTTCTAGTCTTGCTTTTGGATGACCCATGTTTGACATTGCAATAACACTATAATTAGTGGTTATATTTATAAATAAAGAAGATCCAACTCTAATAGAAAAAAAAAAGAAAAAAACATAGAGGGCCATATACAATGAAACTATAATTTAGATGTTCAACGATATATAATCCTCATTTTGGAGCTCAAAATGGATACTCTTGGTGAAAATACATGTATCGTTTTTTTTGTTGACCTCAAAATGAATACGCTTAATAACGCGGTTAATGGACTTTGAATTGTGAAGTAGCGGAATGTTGTACGATTCCTTACATAGTGGTACATGACCTATGTTGTGTACTATAATTCATGGTTACGCTGAAACAGTCTTTGTGTGAACATTTATATTTTTATATATATAAATACGATTTTACCACAAGGCATGGGACAAGAAACTAAAATAGTTTTGCGAAATTTTATCATTCTTTTTCCCCACAACACTCTTGCATCGCAACTCATGTTTTGAGACGGAAGCTTCAGAATCTGTGCACCACTCAGCGGAGCCGCGACGTCACGGGCGAACGAACCGCAAAGATCCACCTCTGCGCTGCGGGGCGCCCCACCGCGCGCTCCCCGCCACTCCTGACTCCTCTCGCGCCGGCCGGCCTGGGCTCCGGCCACGATGCCCGCCGCCGCTTCTCCCGCGTCCGCCCGCCTTCTCCTCCTCCCGCCGCCTCCTTCCACGCCCCGCCACCCAACGCGTGCCGCGGCACGCCGCCGGTGCGGCTCATCGTAT
>LAPY01000405.1:95338-112880 GCA_000970635.1 Eragrostis tef | reverse complement strand
GGGGCTTGGAGTGGAGGAAAATGAGGATATTGGGAGACTAATGGAGCATGTTTTGCCTGCCGACATCTCCTATATGACTTTTTTTTTGGCTATTAGGAGGGGATGGCTATTAAGAGGAGACTGAGAGACTGCTAGAGTTGCTCCTATAGACTAATTTGGAGCACAGCTCAATAGTACCTCACATAGACAAAATCGTTACATGCAACTAAGGTTTTACAAATCTGAACCGACCGTCCCAACCGCGCGACTCCGGTTTAGCGGTAATCGCGAAGCTATGCTTTACCTGTGCTGATCCGGGCGGGCAGCCAGCGACTCGATTTGAGGTTGGGTTTTCTTTTTTCTTCTTCTTTTTCTTCCTTCAATTTTTTTGCCCAATCAAACGTTATTGTTTTTATCAAGTTGATTCACAAAAAAAAAAAAACTTCATTGTTCGAGTAGTGTTGGCACAAGTTTTGGTTTCAAATTTTTAATATTTACCAAATTTGAATTCAGTTTGCCCGTCAACTGCCCAAACCGAACTGCCTTGCTGTAGAAGAGAATGAATCTGTCAAACTGATTCAGTTCCAAACTATAGTTTCAACCCGGACTAACATTCTCCAAGGCACTAAAAAGCTAAAATACAGGCGACAATTATAATAAGGATCCAACCACAACGCCGGATACCAAATTAGTTGCAAAACTTCTGTACAAATCAGTTACATATCCAACCAAGAAACAGAAAACCTTTCAAGTCTTACATGTTTGATATTCACTGCAACGAACTCAAGCAGTGTAGGTCTATCCCGCGAATGTTAGACTCACTTTTACCAGGGCACTGTACCATAAACATTTGCTACCCTTAACAACGGTGTAAGTAACTATAGTAGCTTTAAGTCTTCTTTGCAAGCTACTCTAGATCAGAGGTTCACTTAGGGTGAGTGATGAAAAAATTGAAGTCATGGTGTTGGACTCCAAGTTGTTTAAGCCAAGAGTCTGCTGCGCTGAAGAGGGAGTCCATCCTTTTACGATCTCCTGTCCTTTGGTTGGTCCAGAGAGAGCCTTGTATCTTGTGTGCTGCAAGGCCAAACGGAGGGAGTGATATTGTGTTGATCTTTTTATCCAAATGGCTATTTTGTTTTCCATCAGCAGCTGGATAGCAACAACCATTGTTCATGGTCTCGAGCACATGATCTGTGGCCATGAAGCATACACATGTTACGATGGTTAATGCAGCTGTGATTAAGGTAGATAGTATCTAACAGTTTTCATGAAGTTAAGCCCTAACATGCATATCAAGGTCAAGGTCACCCCAAAGATCTGGCCTGATTTGTACTCTACTATTTTTTTTAACAAATATGCTGAATTGGACACCTGGCGTGCCTAAGTGCTTTTGCACAAATTGCAATCCAAGCAAGCTTCATCCAACGAAGCGCAGAAAGTAGACAAAAGAAATCTTCATGCCATGACAAAGATATTTCTAGTCATTAAGAAACAACGGCATGTCTAGGCAAAGTATAGTCATGGTCATGACGAGGCGGCCGTCAGCATTCAGCAACCCCTTTTGTGCCCCTTGAGTAAGTTGTTTTCCTTAACTATACACTTGCAAGCCAAGACATGAAACAACTTGACGATTTCGGTACACTTTTCCATTTATAAAGTTCATTGTCTTGAAACTAAAGACCACTCAACAAACCAGTCTCAAGCAAGGTGAATGAGAAACTACAGTTTGAGTTTCTTTATTCTAGCCAAGGCTACCAGACTGCCACTCCTCTTTCTTGAGGTATACATAATAAGCATGTATTGATGACAAAGTGAATCATTTCCAAGGTACAAAGACATATTCTGTTCTCAAAAAATGACAATGATGTTGTAAGGCATAACATCATGTCATTTGACAAAAGAAAAACTTCGAGCAAATTAAAACTTCTGTATCCATTAGGGCCTACCTAATGTTCAATGTGTGAATAAGTGGTAACTAAAAATAGAACATAAGATTGGAAGAGTGCAAGTTTATAAAAAGTATCGCATTATAGAAAGAAGCTGACATTATGTCTTGTGACCTTATGGTCATGCTCTTCCAGGGATATAAACCAATCAAATACAGGAGAAACAATCATAAAGTGTAGTGTGAAATCTGACCATATTCCTAATCATCCTTAACAGCTTAAAGTTAATCAACAAAAGCCCAAATATAAAACAGATTGTTGATCGTTCGAAAAAAAAAAACAGATTGTTGATGACAATATGAATGGCAATCTTCATGCAGCACCGGTACAGAAGCCTACTGAAACAATGAAATTCTGGTGCCATTACAGTCAATCGAAATGGCACTAGGTAGCGTCCGCTGTGCAACAAAACATACCTTGAAATGAGGAGGAAATGGTGTGGTAAGTAAGGAAGCATGCAGATAAGTCTTTCACATTCCGCTGATAAGGAATTTGATATATAGGATACCTAGTTAAAATAGCAGACATGAATTAAAATGGGGACCAAATATCATCATTCTGTAGAAAATTATCTGTGAATGGATTTGTAGACCTAGAAACATTAATACTATTGAGCAATGAAATATTTCAAAGCACTTCGGTGTGTTATCAAACTGTTAATAAATCACAGGTTAAATGTGCCACAGCTTCCAATGCAAAAAACAATAGCAACGAGAAAGTAGAACAAGCATGGAAGAGACGTTATCTTGTCATACTATATGCCAACTCCTAGATAATTTAAATAGTATCTACTATATGCCAACTCTTTCTTTTAAAAAACACGGTAACGGATAAACTTTTTATCTTACCAGGCCACTGACATCCAGCTAACAGGAGAAAGGTCAGAACTTTTCAGCGATGTCAACCCAGGAAAGCTCTGAGATAGTTCATATACCTAAAAATACTAAAGACATAAGAATAGCGATCCATAGAAGAGCTGGTACATGGTAGCAGCAAGGCAATATAAATTCACCTTGTCAATGAGTGGAACCCTTCCGTAAGGAGAACCAACTTCAAAGAATTCAAAGTACAAGTGCCCAGGACGCCTCCTATTGCCCCCTAACACGTCACAGTTAAGCAATGAGTCGTCAGATGTCGAACTCCAGGATCTCGACATCTTCTCATTGTCATCGTCATCACTCCAGAAATCCATGCCATTATCTTCACCGAAACTCCTGTAGGAAACACAAAATTGGATTGGTCTACAATTCAAAATCACCGTGAACTAGAAACTCAGAAAAAAAAATCCAAACCTAGATGCAGTCAAAACTTTGTTGGTGTATAGCTGTATCCCTGATAAGTAGGGGACGTAGTACTGAACTACTTTCTCCCCTCCAGGGAGCTGCACCGAAGCTCCAGCCCCGTACGCGCTCCACTCATAGTATTGCTCCCAGAGGTCTGCAAGGTTGAAGTACTCAAGGCTGTCCATCTCGGTGTGGTGCCAAGCGTCGGCTGACAATCGTCCATGCGTCTGGTTATAAATGACCAATATATCACTTTCAGAATAAGCAGAATGAATACGCCTACAGTAACTAGCTGCCCTCCATATGATCCATGAGCAAAGAGCATTAAACAGAACAGTCGAAGAGCATGCAGAATTGACATAACAGAGACGAATTTAAGGTGGCCATAATCACCACAGCTGGATCAGAAATTACTAGCTAGGCATTAGGCAGGACGAAAAAGGTAAAACTTCAAGAAGCACAATTCTCCTAATCCAAATAAGGGGGAAAGGAATGCACCATCGACCATTGCACAAAGACATGACATCAGAAACGGTATAACGATGCATCAGTGAACAGATGAGCGGTAACTAAAAAAAAATCATCTTCTCCCCAACACTCAGCGGTGCAGAGAAACGAGTAAATGACAAATCCGAAACTCCCAAGACTCCACAGATCGGGCACAGTTCAGGCCATGAGCAGACGCGCCTCTCAAGAACATCAACGGCGAGAACTTTACAGAGTTCGATTGCGTCACCTTGGGTAGAATGTGCGTCTCCACGGCCGGGGTGGTGCAGTCCAAGAAGCACTGCAGATTGGACGGCTGCCGCCCCTCCTCTACCCACTGTCCGCCCATGGCTCCTCCCTCCACGCCTCCCCACACGGCCCTTCCCTCTGCAATCACCCCGCAACACAACAATCCGCGCAACGAATCGCTCCGAGTAAACAAAGCACCTCAAGAAACCGAACAGGCAAGAGGAATCGACCGGAATCCTTCAGCACGCCACACCTCTACGACACTCGGCAAGAAGCGGGATCGTGCGCGCGCTCTCGGCCGCTGCCGAGATTGAAGCGAGCAGGAGACTTTATTAGGACTGAGGACGGGAGCCCGAGGAGGAGGAGGAGGAGCCGCGGGGTATGAAACCGGCTTCGGTTTGCTTTGCTTTGCGCCCTTCTCTCCCTGCCTTGCCTTGTCGGACTCCAAGCCAAACGCTCCTCGCAATCCCATCCCCACGTCACGCAGGGAACGAGGCCGAGTCCGTGGGCTGGACCCGGTAACCCGGTCGAGGTAGCGCCGCCCGGACCTTTTGTTGTTTATTAAGCTACTTAGGGATGTCTAATCTAGGAGGGTTTAGACAGAAACTTACCACTCTACCATAGTCCTTATGTTTATATGACTCTTTCATACATTACTCTAAAGAAAGGAAGCTTATTTGGCTCATGAACAATAATTTTATAGAATATTTTTTATCATAAGTCACAAGAAATTTGCACGCGCGAACATCAATGATAGATAACACTAAGCTTTTACAACCAAAAGTTTATATGAAGGTGATATTCAAAGGTGTTTTTAGATAATGTCAAAGGTGTTATTTATCATACATCGAGGATAGACATGTATAGCGATATGTATTCATGTGTCTTTCTTAGAGTCAGAAAACGAACCAATACGCTTTCCGTGCTCCACTCTGGTAGTTACATGAAAACAACCATCTTTTGGTATCGATGAATCTACACAATTTTATTCCAGGATACCAAATAAGTTAGAGATCATTTTCACGAGCAAAACATGTGGTGTGGACAAACTCACAAGCAAAACAAAAGAAAGTGACATTCTCTCCTCATCGGATCCAAATACTATGCAGCCGAACTCAATCACCGTTAACCCGCAATGCGAAACCAGATAGTATATCAGTTAAATATTGCTTTCCAGCTTTGACTCGTTGTCACCATGCCAAGCCTTGGGGCCCACTCACTATCCAAAGCAAGGAGCCACTCGGCTGAAAGGAAAAGAGTAAGGCATGCTATTTATTCTTTTTTGGATCTGATAGTCTACAAATTGACTTACTTCCAATTTTGTCACACTGCTTCAAGACTTCCCCTATGTCACGCTCTTGGGGATTTTTTTTTCCTTTACCAAATCCTTGCAACTTTGCAAGGATGAAACCATCTGCGTGCCCGAAAAGTTGTTTGGCTTTTTTGCAACTAATAACTGCAAGAAATTTTCTACTTTGCGAACCAGCAGACTGAAACACCACTTCAGGCTTTATGGGAATGTTTCATCCTAAGTGTACACTTTTGTTGCTTCAGTGTCCATTTTAGTATACCCATTAGGTGTGTAGAAAGTTCAAGCAACCTTGATCTATTCCTTTTCGTGGTGCCAATATTCTGTTGAAAGCAAGTATGGTCATGAGCATGTTGAGTCCATATGAAAGCAACAATTACAAGATCAGAACGTTTCGAAGGAAGCGTGTGCATTTTTTTAATAAAAATAAAAGGCATATCTATATATATTGGAGCACATCCTGTGAGTGCATAACATTAGATAGATATTAATAAATATTGATACTAAAGATATGGATACTAATTAATTGATGGTACATATTGAGTTGTGGATACGTACGTACATTTTTTAACATGATATATTTTATAATATAATTGATGTATGTTAATAAATAGTGTGTCATTAACTGTGAATACCCCTTGCAAACAAAAAAATCGTGAATACACGACTAGGCGGGTTTCTGTAAAAGCCTCGATGGCTAAGAGTTTCTTTTTTTTTTGGAATTACACAGTACAACTCAGATGCTCAACAACGCGCAAGACCTACCTCGATGAGCATCTTCGAAGACTGAGCCGACAAATCCTCGAGAGTTTCTCTAAAGAGTGATGTACTTCCGAGAGGCGATCATAAGGCAATTCCCACAACCACAAAGCCACCATTATGTTCCCCCATGGCATGCTGAGTTGGTCCATGTAGAGGTTGCTATCATTCACCAAAGGTTCAAAATTATGAGCTGTCCTGGCCACAAGTTTGATGGGATTTCTTGGCTGGACAGTTAAGATTGTGGGGATGAGACCTTAGTTGGAGAACCGTCTCATTTGGTGCCATTTCGTAGCCGGAACTTGAATACTAGTATTATTCAGTCTCCCAGTAAAGCTAAAAAAATTGTGTTGAGAGCATAGGGAGTGGAAATCCATTTTCTCCGTGGAAGTCAAGGGAATCTGGCCCACCGTACCCCATTTTGATCCTTCCAAGTGTAGCGTGATGTGACATGCATGGACGAGTAGGGTATCTTCATTGGGAGTCACTGGTTTCAATTCATTTAATTTCGTGAAGAAAGCATTTGATCCTGAAAACAATGCCTCCTAGCCTCTCCGTTGGGAAAGGATGGCATCCACAATAATCAGTGTGGTGGCAGCAGCATCTTTATTCGCATGCGGTGCCTGTTTGTGCCCTCCGATCCGTTGCTCCATGTCTGGCGTTGTCATTCCAAGTCCTTTTCTACGAAAACTTGCTTCGAGGATTGGTTAATGGTGTCGGCCATTAGTGAAGAAGAAGAAAAATAATCTAAACCTGATGCGATTGATAATCGCATACTAATTACGTATATATAGTGCGTCACAGATTAGACACAAGTAAAAGTTTTCGTATTTCACAGGGAGAACAATTTTGGGACGTACAAATTTCTGTATTTTTTTGTTCTCTCCGGGAGAACTCCGATCCTACTCTACAAAGATGTCGTTGATATAGCTGAAGTTTAGACTGTGAAGGTAGGCACGAGATGGACACAGTATATGTGTCATTTTTTAGCTTAGGCTTTCTGCCTAACTTATGTACTAGTAGACCGTTATCTAGTGAATTCTTCAAATTTTGACTTCTTGCTTGGATCACCCTGGAATTCCATGCACATTGACAGCAAGCATCCAATGCCCCTGATTTGAGGATATTCTATCTATTCGCCATGACAAAATTGACCTACACGGCTATGAGGTTTGGCAGCTCAGCGACGACGCCATTAAGATGAAACTGACATGTTGGAATGACGTGGCACAAGTGATTCAAGTCCTAATCAGGAGGTATATGTGAAAAATAGACTTTGCCAACCCCGTCCTTGTCAGCACAGCTGTATACTTGACAGATCACTAACCACATGCTGTGTGGGCATAAATTTTTGCCCATCGTGCTGTATGGAGAGGGTTGGGGAATGTCTCGAGGATCTCCCTTTGCAGGCAATCTAACATGGCAAGTTTAATTTAGGGGGGAATTTGGGGGCGCTTTTAGTCAGTAAAGTTGTGTTGCATGATATTAGTGAAAACTGACGTACGGTTCCACCCGATTGTGGATCTAATGATTGTGTTTCAAGAAGATTTTTAATTTGGGTGATTGGTGTTTTATCAAAACATTCGAGTGGAGGGTCACAAGAGGAGCGAGGTCACTTGATTCTCTAGCTTCCAAACATATATTGCCCATGTACTCCAACATCTTGAATCGCTTTTAAATTCAGAAGAGCGCCAATGTTATTATAAATTCAGAAGAGTGACACGGAGTGTAGCTTGCACAAGGAGGTTGCCTATGTCAGTCCTAAGAAATTTTTGCTCATGTCAGCTAACCAGCGATGGATGTACTAGATAGTATCTGTTTTGTTGCATTCAAAGCGAAGGAAGAAAGGGACAGTTGGGTGTTCCAAGTTTTCATCATCTGGTCCGGTTCCGAAGCCCAAAAGATGGGGCAGAGCAAACAAAGGTTGGTGGGTTCAGTAATCAGTAGCAGTGCCCACTCCTCAGCATGTCCATTCGTTCATTCATTCGGTTCCTGACCATGGGGTTTCTATTCCTGCGAAGGCTTGCATCATCTGACAAAAGTTTGCGATCGTGTGCATATACTAAAAGCAGGAAACGTAAATCTGATCTGTACCGTTGGATGTACTAGATAGTATCTGTTTTGTTGCATTCAAAGCGAAGGAAGAAAGGGACAGTTGGGTGTTCCAAGTTTTCATCATCTGGTCCGGTTCCGAAGCCCAAAAGATGGGGCAGAGCAAACAAAGGTTGGTGGGTTCAGTGATCAGTAGCAGTGCCCACTCCCACTCCACGGCATGTCCATTCGTTCATTCATTCGGTTACTGACCATGGGGTTTCTATTCCTGTGAAGGCTTGCATCATCTGACAAAAGTTTGCGATCGTGTGCATATACCAAAAGTAGGGAATGTAAATCTGATCTGTACTTTTTTGCGGAACCTCTTTAGCAGGCTGTTTGGTTCGGTGCTTGACCGGTTGGCCCTATTAGGACCATCGTTCGGGGTTTTTCAGATCAAAATGACGGACGCCGTGGCTCAAACCAAACATGTACATCATAAGTTTAATATTTTAGATAAATATTCAAAGACGACCACGCCATGTCATCCAAACAGCCTGTGTAACTTATCGAAAAAAAACAGCCTGTGTAAGAAGTACTGCAGGGTTAGCGCTGACATAATGCAGGATCGAGCACATAGGTTCGGGGCGTGAAATTGAGAGCGAGGGAGGGCAACCCACCGCACTATCTCGTCATGTCAAACCAGCCATTTTTCTTCCTGGCACGTGCCGACATACAAACGCAGTCTTTCCTAGCATCACTATATCCTAAGCCGTCTCATTCAAGAAAAAAGATAAAATAAATAATATCCTAATCCACCGCCATCTCCCCTCCCAATCTATCCCATGACCAATGGTGGCAGCACCACCATACTATCTCTCCACCTGGTATGTCTACGTGCAGGTACAAGAACCAAATCTCCTAGATTTCGACCTTCTTTTTTAAAGAACTAGATCAATTTGACCTTCGAATGAACGTTGCTTGATGCATTGGTACCTTGGCATCCATTTCATTTTCAATGCCGTATGTATGTATGCATACATATATAGCCAGTACGGTATATCCGGCATTACGTCGTGGTCAGAACTATTGAAGAATGCCAACCCGGCCGTATACCCCGGACAATACTATACGATATAGTATGTACCTATACCACGACCAGGGCATGCAAGTCGTAGGCGTCCTGAAGCACAGGAATTGACTACTAGCTCCAAACAGATCTTGTCAAACCCCAGCCGCGCGAGCCCATGTGATGCTTAACTCGTCGCGCTGACCTTTGCTTAACTGCTTTGACTTTGTTCCAGCTGGCACGTGTTTGCCTATCTACTTCTCTAGAATCCGTATACTTTATCGCGGTTTGTACGATACACAGTGCATTGTTTATAAGTTATATATGAGTTTGTTTCGAAAGGTTATGACTGTTTTCAGTGAAAAAAGGTGAGAGCTGAAGTTTTCAAGATCAGAACTGTTCAAAGACGGGTGTACCTGAGACTGAGAGCGTGTCAACACGGGAAAATATCTCCGGATTTTGAATTTGTACGTAACAGCCGGCAGGCTAACCCAAAACCGCGTGAACCAAGCTTGAACTCTTCCTCAGTTCCTTTACGTATGTGTTGTTACTTTCCAGTTTCTGTATCCCGCACAGCAAGCAAGGAAGCCTAGTCGTCGTTGATGGGTGATGGGATCAACTGCAGTTAAAAGGGTGTTTATACATGAACGAAAAAGTGCCATTCGGAGTTCACGACAGCTGTAAAACTCCACTGCAGAGTTTGGCATACCGGAAAGGAGAAAGGAGGGAAAACCGGATATTACCCAACCTATTGGGACTGAAGTGGTTCCTCTGCAAGAGAACTCCGCTGAAAGTTCCGTATGGGCCTGCAGTGTTGTGGACCGAGCGCAGTTACAACTCTTTGGGCCGCATTCACGCTCGCGTATCTTTAAGCCCAGCACCGCGTAACACTTTTGCTCTGTGCATCGAACATCAATACATCAGTCAGACTGCTGTTCCTCAAAAAAAGGAAGAAAAAAAAAACAGTCAGACTGCTGCTGGACTGGATGGATGCTCCGAGCAAGAACGCTATCCCTCTACAGTATCCTTCAACCATCGCGTGCCGGATGAACCGGTAAGGACAAAACTCGCACGCATCGGGAACAAACCACGAGTACCAGCGACATGTCGATGGCGAGGGCCATCCGGCCATGATTGGGTTTCCCTGTAGCCGTGTGCCCGTGTATTTGCTCGAACGAACGTGGAGTATCCGGGTGCTGCCCTTAACTTTCGGAGCGGATTAGGCCGGCGCGTCGCATTAACTTTGATCCCGCCAAAACCTCCGCTGTTTGGGGGCAGTACTACAATCCATCGTGATTAGATTAGGGATGACAATGGATATCCATTACCCGCGACTCGATGGATATTTCTCTTATTAAAAGAAAATTTTGGTTGAAAAATTGTATTTATGGGTATACTAATAGGTGAAAAAGCTTGAGTAAGAATGTGGTTTAGCAGAACCCAAACCCGTTACTCGTAGATACCCTGTCCAAAATATATTGACAACCTATTTTTCTTTAGGTCCAACTCAATATAGCCCAACTTCATAATACTAAACTTTCGATCATGTACTAGATTGACGGTAGTACTTGATGTTAAGTGATAAATGGTGGTGCTGCTGAATTGCTAAATATACTTGTGTTGTTTTACATATTTACTGTTGTTATGATGCTGAAATTTTGAGATGTTTGGAGGGCAAGGGTACCCAATGGGTATATTTTATCCGCCAGATATGGATATGTGTGAAAAACTTTACCCGTGACATTAATTGGGTTATCCAGCGGGTAGAGATTTTTTTAAAGAGTAAAGGTTCAAAGAGAGTATATCCAGTGAATTTTTACCCGTTGCCATCCCTAATCATGATTCATTACACGACACGGATGAGTGCTCGGGATTCATCGTTTTTCTATCCAAAACGTGCGTTTGGTCCCGATCAACGGAGGAGGAGGGAAAGAAGCAGCGGCAAGTGAACAGTTACGGCCCTTTTCCGGGGCCGCCCATGCTGAAGATGTTGCGTGACGGGCCGGAGGGAATCTGGATTAAAAGCGCTCTGCGGCTGTTCGAGCCGACCCTCCGCTCTCACTCCGATCCGACGCTCGGCAAGCTTATCCGTTCCGAACAGACTGTCGGATGAGCTCCTCCTGATCCCTCTCCTCTGTATGAACAACCAATCGCGCTACGGGATGAACACGTACCCCGGCAGCAGGCACGGCACGACACGACGGCGTCACCGCGCGCGTGCCGGGCCGGACGCACCACTTGGCCCGCCCCGACGTCCCGCCCGCCCGCCCGCTTTATCGATTTGGCTACGTTGTACGTACTCACGTATAGAGTCAAATGCCGTACGCGTACGCCATTGCTCTGTTTGCTTAGGGCAGTACTACGTACCCAAAGTGCTCGCCGACGAGGCCGATGGAACGAGCGAGCAAACAGGGTTTTACTGCGGGTCTACGGCGACATTGCAGCAGAGCATGTAATAATGCAGGCGCAATTGCGTTTGCGGCATGCAGCAGGCAGGCCGTGTACTTGCCCCAAGTCGTTACTCCCGTTTCAGACTTTCAGTGCGCGGCCGGCCTGTAATGGCTTTGCATGCAGTGTGGGTGCTCGCTCGCAGTTGCACTACTCGCAGATCGCAGCAATGGCACTGGCGCCAACCACACACACTAGAAGACCCAGCACTCACAGCTCGCAACTGCACGGACAGAGCTTCGGCGACTTCACTTCGCCACGTACCGGCCCGTGCATTGTTGCCACTTGCCAGGGATAGAAACAGCAGTGACGGCAGTAGTGCCTCGTAGGAACGCTATCATCTACTCGTACTGATCTACTACTTCTATATGCTGGATGTATTGTAGCCATGGAGGTTTGTTAGCAGTTCGTACAGAGCTTGAAGCCTTGAATTGATACCGGGACCTGTTCGGCAGTTCGGACTTCGGACGCCACTTGTACTGTCGTATCCCACCATGAAACATTTCCGCCAACTGCCATGACTCCATGAGCCCATGGGCGCCCATGAGCGGCCCCATCGGCAAAGATATTTCCTCGGTTCCCTCTTCTCGGATCTTGCAGTCTGCCAATCGGCAGCACCAAAGGATGGGCTGAAAAACCAGAAGCGCAAGAGAACGCAGCAGCATGCAGTCCTGAATCCTGAAATAGTGATCGTTGTTTCTCCTGCAGACCACGGAAACCATTTCTTTTCCGAGGATTCCTAAAATCGATCCACATACTACTAAAATACAGCAGCACTAGTTTGGGAATTCTGTATATTCTACTACTACTCTGCTATCCTGGGAATTCTGTATTCGATGAGCGGAGTCAACGGCTGAAGAGTCGTTCTTGTACTACTGCGAGTACTACAACAGAGGGGCCAGAGGAGTAAACAGAGGCAGAAGGATCTTCAGTTACGGCTCGCCCGGCACAAGATTTTTCACAGCGCCGCACTAAATGCGTGCGAGCCAACGGCCACCTGCCCCTGCTTCAATGCCGGGGCGGGGTCTGCGTGCCGGGCCGGACGCACCACTTGGTGCCGGCCGCCCCGACGTCCCGCCCGCCCGCCCGCTTTATCGATTTGGCTACGTTGTACGTACTCACGTATAGAGTCAAATGCCGTACGCGTACGCCATTGCTCTGTTTGCTTAGGGCAGTACTACGTACCCAAAGTGCTCGCCGACGAGGCCGATGGAACGAGCGAGCAAACAGGGTTTTACTGCGGGTCTACGGCGACATTGCAGCAGAGCATGTAATAATGCAGGCGCAATTGCGTTTGCGGCATGCAGCAGGCATCCAATCTTCACTTGACAAGTCGTTACTCCCGTTTCAGACTTTCAGTGCGCGGCCGGCCTGTAATGGCTTTGCATGCAGTGTGGGTGCTCGCTCGCAGTTGCACTACTCGCAGATCGCAGCAATGGCACTGGCGCCAACCACACACACTAGAAGACCCAGCACTCACAGCTCGCAACTGCACGGACAGAGCTTCGGCGACTTCACTTCGCCACGTACCGGCCCGTGCATTGTTGCCACTTGCCAGGGATAGAAACAGCAGTGACGGCAGTAGTGCCTCGTAGGAACGCTATCATCTACTCGTACTGATCTACTACTTCTATATGCTGGATGTATTGTAGCCATGGAGGTTTGTTAGCAGTTCGTACAGAGCTTGAAGCCTTGAATTGATACCGGGACCTGTTCGGCAGTTCGGACTTCGGACGCCACTTGTACTGTCGTATCCCACCATGAAACATTTCCGCCAACTGCCATGACTCCATGAGCCCATGGGCGCCCATGAGCGGCCCCATCGGCAAAGATATTTCCTCGGTTCCCTCTTCTCGGATCTTGCAGTCTGCCAATCGGCAGCACCAAAGGATGGGCTGAAAAACCAGAAGCGCAAGAGAACGCAGCAGCATGCAGTCCTGAATCCTGAAATAGTGATCGTTGTTTCTCCTGCAGACCACGGAAACCATTTCTTTTCCGAGGATTCCTAAAATCGATCCACATACTACTAAAATACAGCAGCACTAGTTTGGGAATTCTGTATATTCTACTACTACTCTGCTATCCTGGGAATTCTGTATTCGATGAGCGGAGTCAACGGCTGAAGAGTCGTTCTTGTACTACTGCGAGTACTACAACAGAGGGGCCAGAGGAGTAAACAGAGGCAGAAGGATCTTCAGTTACGGCTCGCCCGGCACAAGATTTTTCACAGCGCCGCACTAAATGCGTGCGAGCCAACGGCCACCTGCCCCTGCTTCAATGCCGGGGCGGGGTCTGCCTCCGCGTTCGTTTCATTTCGTTCGCGTGCATCGGAGATCGATGGGGAGATCCAACCCCTGCATGCAACCCTGCCAATGGCGACGCTCCTGGATTGCCTCTCCTCCGCCCGGCGGCGTGTGGCGTCGAGGTAGCGTCGGGGTCGATCGATCGCAACCTCTACCTGTGTGTGCGCTCGTCTGGCTCACGCGTTCGGAAAACCACACGGACTGCTCCCCACGGGGAGAGCGGATCAGATGTCATGTGCATCTGATGGGGAAATGTTCCTGTGAAATCCTCCCTGAAACCGATTGGCAAACGAGGGTTTTTCGGTGAACGAATTTGAGAGCATCGGATTAATCCGTTCAACGAAGGCTGGGCAATTGATCTTCTTCGATGAGAGATGTGCCGCG
This sequence comes from Eragrostis tef, assembly GCA_000970635.1. Classification (NCBI taxonomy): domain Eukaryota; kingdom Viridiplantae; phylum Streptophyta; class Magnoliopsida; order Poales; family Poaceae; genus Eragrostis; species Eragrostis tef. The sequence continues at coordinate 98,634 of LAPY01000405.1, read as the reverse complement.
TCTGTTGTTCTAGAAGCGTAGGAAATGGCCCAACCGGTTAAATGGTCTTTACTTCGTACAGTACAACAGGTAGTCGTGATCAGTCACTTCTTTGGGCGTGATGTTATAATTCCACCAAATTTCACGTGTTGAGCAGTGATGGTTTCACCTTTCACGTTTAATTTTCGACAACTTCCAAAATACTTAGAAAAAAACTGTTCTTTTTCCAAACAACATGAGTTCAATCAGAAACCTAGATTCTGTTCCTTTTTCCCAAACAGCATTAGTTCAATCAGAAACCTAGGTTATGTTCTTTTTCATCAGTTCAATCAGGAACCTACGTTTGCTCAAGGCTGGAGTGGGACAGGCGTGTTTGAGTGAGCTCTCGAGTGTTGACCCCTTTTTCTGCCTGTAGAAGCTGAGATGCTCAAATCAGGGGCTAGTACGACCCATATACTCGTATCTCATTGTGTAATTGATGTACAAGAGGAGCAAGAAGCAGGCAGTAATTGGATCCACAAGTGTTTGGTCGATTTTCCTAGGTTTTTTCATGGAGGAGCTTGGCCCTAAAAGGCATCTAATAAAGTTGGCAACTACCTACGACTGCACAAGTAATATATTGTTTCCTAAGAAAAGAGTAACATATTGTTTATACATACTGATACTATTAACACTCCATTTTTTCAGAAAAAATATATCAAAATTGATTACTCAATAATGATGTAGATTCAATCTAAACCAACTGTTACTGACGGATCTAGAAATCAAATTTGATGGATCCCATTGGAACAAAACATATGCGGATCTGAGTTGAAGGGTGCCATATTCAAAGAAAATCTAATTTCCTTTTCACATGAGGTCAAGGGTTCTTTTCAAAATTTCTCGATGGCCCCTTTCTCCGTCACTGTCAACTGTCCTAATATATATGTTAGTAATATATAGCTCGGAAAATCCAGTCACTTCCAAATGTAGTTACTCCTACATTCAGAAAACTACTATGGATATATGTACATACCAATTTATCATTTTAAGTATGTACACATACCTAAAATAAGATTTTTTAAAGTGATAACCATGAAATTTTTCGAGTGAAACTCATATTTTTTTGCACCTTGTTATATCGTCGTGTTTCTGATATAAAAAATGAGTATGTCCGTATATTTGATGTATCGTCATATAAAAAAATGAGTATGTCCACATACCACTTTCGAAAAACAAGTATGTGTACATACTTTTTTTAGAAACTCAAGTATGAATAAATACCTTCTAGATTGTGAGATACAAATGTGGGAGTAGCTACACTAGAGAGTAGGAAAGAGACTTCCTAGTTCGGAAAATCCATACTACATATTGTCATCATATGTACTCTACCTTTTTAGTTAATAATAATATATATTTTAAATATCGTGTTTCAGTTAAAATCTAACTTTGATCAGATCTAGAAAAACTTAAATTTGTGAAATGGCAGTACCTGCAACCAAGTTATTTCAACAAGGACAAAACTATATACAATTGATTCAGCACTAGAAGACTTTGTCATGTAGTAATTTTTTTTTCATAATACCACGTGTTGGGGGCTATCATGCTGTACCAACATATTAATCTCGTGCATTGGACAACCATCTCCACCTAATACGACGATGACTTGTAAATAAGTTTCTCCTAGACAATTTATGAGATTATCATTACATATATCTAACCTGAAGGGAGACATCACTTCTTTGTTTTGACCTAAGCTTTCCCTTGTATGCCACCTAAAAACTTCTAATACCTCATATGCACTCATATGTCGTCGTTGTTTCATTGACAAATGGGATCGGCTATCTCAATAACATGTGGACCAGGATGGAATACAAGAGATTTTAGTTTAAGTCAGTGCCATACAAGATATTTCCTTATAAATAATATGCATGGGAAATAAACTTGATATACATTTGTGTCGTAAGAAAATATGCATCTATTGTATTAGCTTATTATTTGGTCACGTAAAGAAGCCACCACATTTTCTCTAAATTCTAAAAATTACCACATTAATTAGAGAAAAGAAAAAAAAATTCACCACTGTCATTGTAAAAAATTGGTCCAAAATACCCTCAACATGTATTAAAACTTGCCCTCTACTGCTTTATGAAAAAATTGTCAAAGATATTCTTATATCTGTTTATAAGTTACCCACCACCGGAAAAGATTGAACAAGCATGCGTGAGATACCAAAGCATGTGAGAGAAGGATTTAACTTCTATTCCAAACCATCATGTTTGAAAAATTACTCACAACTGCTATTATAAAAACATTGACAAAAATATCACTCCACATGGTGCATATAGCAATGACAAGGGCCCTGATCAGTGAGAGACACCAGCAACGAGGATTCATCCATCAAATTTTGCACCTAGATTAAGGTTAGCGACGTTAAAATTATGTATATCAAAACTGCTGCATTCTAGCCGCGCAAATACGCGGGTGGCCATATTAGTTTCATAATACCGCATGAGTTTTGGATTTATCTTGCAATAGCAACATGTTAATCTCATGTACTGGAGGACCATATCACCCAATACGATGATGAGTCGTAGCTAAGCAGACAGACTTAAGCCATAAGAAACAGAATACTACATCCAATCTTCACTTGACACAAATGGCCAATAATTCAAGCAGAACAACAGTTGTAAGAAAACACATGACCGCCGTACGCCTCGCACAACTTTTGCCCCAAAATCGCCTCTCTCGATGCAAAGTTTGCCAGGCCCCGGCGCAAGGCAAATCCGTTGGAACGCATCAGGAACACACCGCCAGCCACTACTGGTAACTCACTTGCCCCTGATCAACCCGTTCGGGTTGGGCCATGCATGCGGCAGGAATGAACCGAGACGTGTACACGCATGGCTCTGCATGGCCTCTTTCCTCACACCAAACCAGCCCTGCCTTCACCTGCATCGCATGCAGAGTGCTTTGCTCCTCCTACCCCTGCTTCCTCCGCTTGACCCGAGGTCAAACCCTGCGCTCCTCGTAGAACTTCTTTTTTTCCTCCCTCTACCCGCCCATCTCTCTCTCTCTCTCCTCCATTTACTCCCTCGTATCCACCCCGAGCAGAGCAGAGCAAGCACGCGCAGGCAGCACAGCGCCACCTCGCTCGCTAGCTAAAGCTAGCCGCCTTCCTTCTTCCTACAACTAGTGGAGTGGAGTCGCAGTTGCAGCTCGGACACGGCCACCCACGAACCACCACCACTCTCGCGTGAACCTTTCGGCGCGGCGAGGAGAGCCATTCTCGCGGGCAAGAAAACACACGAGAGCCGGAGCGCGATGAGGAAGGCGAC
>LAPY01000405.1:55408-68391 GCA_000970635.1 Eragrostis tef | reverse complement strand
ATGCTATCTAAATATTATCCCCCCCCCCCCACCCCCTTTTTTCCCCATGCTGGCAAATCTGTGTAATGCAGAGAAATTGGACTTCAGTGTCAAAATACTTAGTTAGATTTTTAATACCCCGGCCACAGATTGTATTCACTATCTCTCTTGGCCCATAAATTGATGCTATCCAAATTACATAACAGCAGTGTTTTTATTTATTAAATAAAAAAGGTATTTTTGCTTGAATATATATTGATAGTAAATGGCATGTGAACGTTCCTTTTAATCAGCGTGACCTGTGGTCTCCAGGATGTCTTGATCCGCATGCGGTTAGCACCTCTTATTTTACTTTTTGATTATTATACTATGATTCAGTGCTCCAAGTCCAAATAGCATCATGAACATTTAGTATCACGCTTACTTTGAAGGTATACATGAAGCGATAAACTACATGTTTATGTATGTTTCATCATCAGACATACCTTAGGTTCCTTTGCATGCTACATCCTTTCATTTCTGCATTGCCTTCTTATCTTTATACCGACTCAGTTTGTTTATGCTGATGTATCATTCTTTATGTAGGCAAAGGTGGATTCTAAAGTTAAGTTTGATGGATTATGGTAATTCCAGAAAGAGGACACATTGGAATTCTGATGATGGAAAGAGGAAACGTTTAAATTCCAGGCATGATGATGTTTCTTTGCCCTCTGAGCCAATTGAAACTATTTACAGGATATTGTGCCCAGTAAAAAAGATAGGCGGTGTCTTAGGGAGAGGTGGTGACATTGTCAAGGCCCTTAGAGAGGAAACTAAAGCAAAGATAAGGGTTGCTGATTCCATTCCTGGTGCTGACGAGAGAGTAATTATCATCTTCAACCACCGAAATCAATCTGAACGAGCTGACAAATCAGCTGAAAACATCTCCAACTTAGAGAATGTGAAACCCCACTGTTCTGCCCAAGATGCTTTGTTGAAGATACATGATAAGATTGTGGAAGATGAATTTGCCCACCAAAAGTCTGAAACCATTGATGATGTGGTTGCTCGAATTTTGGTTCCAGGCAATCAAGTTGGCTGCTTGCTAGGAAAAGGTGGCTCCATTATACAACAATTGCGAAGTGATACTGGTGCAGGGATCCGTGTCATGCCATCTGAAAACCTTCCCCTGTGCGCACTTAAAAGTGATGAACTAGTGCAAGTAAGTCTATGTAGTTGTAAGAAAATGTATTACTCAAGATGGTGACTTCAGCTTTCGTTGAGCCTTGTGGCCTAATATAACGTTTCTTAACTTTGATTAGTGTCTAACTATTCATATTTTGCTTTTACGGGAACAAAAGTTCACTGCGAGCATATATCAATGGTGTGCGACTTGGCTAGTTTCTTGTGATGTTGATAACATGATATTTCCCTGTCAAGTAATTAAATGAAATAGTGAAAATTTGGATCTAGCCTGTTGTCATTTATTGGAATTTGTTTTTGTCCCGTGATGTATAGTTTTACTCTTGTATATTATGATTATCTATTTTTCTTATATAATTGCAGGTATCTGGAGCACCTACTCTAGTAAGAAAAGCTCTCTATGAAATATCTACTCGTCTCCATCAACATCCTCGTAAAGAAAATCCACCTCTTGAAGAAATAATAGATGCAAGCACACAAAGGAAACATGAGCCTCCACCGTCATTATCAGATGGGAATCCAATGTTGCCATACATGCATGTTGATCATCCACCACCTATAGCCTTGCTTGATCCATACAGAAATGGACCATTGCAATATCCTGCTGCTGAAGCTGAAGAGTTTTCTGTCAGGATTCTGTGTGCTTCTGAGCTCATTGGCTCAGTTATTGGAAAAAATGGGGCCAATGTTCGGCAGGTAGAGCAGCAGACTGGTGCTCGCATTAAAGTTCAAGAAGTTGACAAAGATGCTTCTGGAGAAAGGCTGATTATTGTTGCGTCGAAAGAGGTAATGATGCAGATGTTTGTTTCAAATGCCTTCCCCTTTCCATACCAACTTTTGGCATGGGTACTTACAATTTTGCGTTCTTTTCAATTATCTAGATTCCAGCTGATCCAGTATCCCCTACAATCGAGGCACTTATTTTGCTTCATGAAAAAGTAAGTGCACCTTCTGAGAAACGCCATTTGAGTACAAGGCTTGTTGTACCATCAAGCAAAGTTGGATGTATTCTTGGGGAAGGTGGGAAGGTAATTATGGAAATGAGAAGGCGGACTGGGGCTGAAATTCGAGTTTATTCGAAGGCAGATAAACCAAAGTACTTGTCTTTTGATGACGAACTTGTGCAGGTGATTTGATATTTGATCATAGCTACATCAATATTTGCATATTGTTTCTGTATATGGACTTTTTTGTTTGTTAACTTTTGTGGCCTTTACATTTGTTCCAAGCTTTCAGGTTGCTGGGCCTCCAGCTATAGCAAGAGGAGCCCTTATAGAGATTTCGTCGAGACTTAGAACTAGGACTTTGAGAGATGCAGGTTCTGCCAATAATCGTCCACCAGTTGCCCTTTTTGATGGTCCTCCTGTTGATATCTTACCTAGCAGGGAGTTCACATTATATGGAAGGCCTGCCACTGATGCACCATATGGAAGGCTTGCTGCTAATCCACATGGAATACCTGCCATTGATCCACCATATGGAAGACCTAATAACGATCCACCATATGGAAGGCTTGCCATCGATCCACCTTATGGAAGGCCTGCCATTAATTCACCATATGGAAGGCCAGTCATCAATCCATCATATGGAAGGCCTGCCAATGATCCACCATATGGAAGACCTTCGAGTAACATACCATATGGCAGACTGAACGAAAGTTCACCTCATGATCCTTCCCATGCACATCCTATAGATTACTTTTCTAGAAGAGAATGCCCTAATGGAAGCCCTCCATTTGTTAGTAATGCCCCATCATCTACTTGTCAGAGATATGCAGCACCTGCTCGCTTGCCTACTAGAGATCCCTTGTCATTTAGCCTCGGTTCAGATTATCTGCCTCGTCATTCTTATCGTGACCATGTACCTACTGATGGCTACTCTAGTAAAGATGCACGGCAATTAGGTGTCACAAAAGATGGAAATACAAATGCTTATGACTATTCTGAGGTACATCTTTGATGCATTAGTTTCCCTCTTTTCAGATGGCCACGACCTCCTTTTTTTTATAATAAAATCTTGAGACTGCACACAGGACTATTCCACTTAGCTAATTTTGTTAGTTGTTACGTAATTGCGTATTATTCCTGGATAAAGGAATAATATATAATGGCCATGCACTTCTATCCTTCCAGTTGTCACTTCTGTGGCAGCTATGTCCACTCTGATGTGGACAATATGGTTCAACACTTTCAGTTATCTTTCTTGCAAACCCTAGATTCGGATGCCAAGAAGTTCTCTGCTGCAACCAATATGTTATTCTGTTTTTGCTTATCAGAAAATCTGAAGTACTAAGTAGATTTCAGTTTCATTCTTGTCAGGCTACTGGACAGATGCATGGACTTGAGGATGATCGAGGACTGACAAATGTAACTACCACCGGGTATGACTTTGGAGGCCTTCTTCCTTCCAAAACTCAAATCTAATGTTACCTGGACCTTTTTACTGAAAGATGATCCTATGGCAGCAGGTTCTCGAGCACTATTGAACTTAGGATTCCAAATAGTTCTTTGGAATCTATCATTGGAGTTGGTGGGGTCAATCTAGCGGAGATCCGTCAGGTAGAAGCCATGCCTTTTATTCCATTGGGAATGCAATCTGGGGTTCATCTTCTTGATGGTCCAATAATTTTCCTCATGAATGCTCTATTACTTGATCCCAGATTTCCGGTGCAAGATTGAGGATACTTGAAACTGGTGCCGGTTCTTCTGAAACGATTGTCGAGATCCAGGGAACGCTTGACCAAGTGAAAGCTGCGCAGAGCCTTCTGCAAGGCTTCATTAGCGCTAACACCCGGAGCACGCAGCAACCCCAGTCTTCCCACATGCCGCATTATCCAAGCTGGGGCTAGATTCTGGCCGCATGGCAGAGGAAAACAGACCAACCAGGGTTGCTGTGTATAGCAGAGGAAAACAGACCAGCTATCTGACTGCATACCAGTTGTGACGTTGGTGTTGTTGGTGGAGTGGTAGATATCTGTTAATAACTTGTTCAATATCGCCTGTCCTCGATAAACTACGATGAGCTTATGTACTGTAGCAGAATATGGGTTCTGAATGTTCAAATATGTTGCTGTGGCTGCTGTTTTTGAGGTCAGAAGCCAAATGAAACGGCATATTTTTTCCTCTGAGAGTTGTTTCGCTCATTCTTCTTTTGTTGACAGGAGGGATAAGAAAGTCTCGACCATATTTGCCATTATATCACATAACAGGTGTGATCGACTACAAACAGCATACCGTGAAGCACCCGTTTGATTCAGGCCGTGAATAATCAACATCTGAAATACTTGATAATGTAGCAGACCAGCAGCAAAAGCGTGTAACTAAACCCAGCTATAACGTTTCTGTTAATGAGCGCATTGAAGGCCTGGGAATCGATAGGCCTCACAATTTGCATTTTTCTGTACCAGAGAATGTCAGATTGTCAGTGTAAGATAATATTCTACAATAAAGGGAGCATGAAGCCATGCGAGTCAAATAATCACACAAAATACATGCAGGTCCAGTCACTAGCCATGCGAGTCAAATAATCACACAAAAGGTGCAGACTCTTACTTGAAGACCTACTGAAACAGATATTGTTGTGCCCTACATAGTGCAAAATTGTGAAGGCAAACTGCACCTTGCGAATTGTTTCTTCAACGAGTGAGGTCAACATGCTCAAACTTGGGGAGAAAAAGGAAGAAAAAGAATAAGTGAACTCGGAAAGCAGTTCTGAATCGGGAGAGTAGCCTTCCGCTTCTGATACATGGATTCATTTGCAATGACAGCAGCATCAGCGGTCACAATACGACACCTTTATTGATGAATTCACATGAAAAACATAGCACAACGCTCTTATATCTTACGGAATCGAGCAAGCAATTTAATTAGGGTACATGGAACATAAGTGCAGCCATAGGATGGTCCTTGTAATTTTTCTAGAACTAGGAATTACTACTGCACAAAGCATGTATACACATCTTTTTCTTCAATAGCTTCTCCAAAGAATAGCAGATTGCTTCACTGCTTTGCCGTTCTTTATCAGTAGGCAGACCTATGCTAATGAAGATCCTTACGCACTTGATGTATGCTCCATCATGAGATCATTCAATGCATTTTGGTAGGATGACTCGCCGTTCATCATGTTTACGTGAGACATGTGCTAATGAAGAATGATGTGGTGATAGATCAACCAATTCCATTCCTCAATCCAGATAAGAAAATTAAGTGTGAGATGATAAATCACCACTACACATAAAAAACCAAACACACCATTACCAGCCCCAATAGAAATCAATATATCTAGTATATGCAGCGAAATTATTCCTAAGTAGCGCAGAATTGCAGGCCCAGAGATCAACAGAAATCCCATATCCAAATTTTGACAATGAAGTTGAAGATCTTTTGATTGAACATCATTGAATTGGGTCCACTAATCTGTTCAACCATGGGAATATACTTATTTATTTAGTAGTTTGACTCAATAAGTTGTTTGAGAAGGTCTGACCCCGAGAGGTTGAAAGAATAGAATGAAGATAGCTCATGATGCTTGAACTAGACTGTGATTTCATATACATATCATGATGATTAGAAGTTAGGAATGAAGCAACTTTTCAGCACATACTACAAAACAGCACTAGCAAAAGAATTGATGATGCTTTATATCTCGCGCTTAAATTGAGAATAGGAGTGTTAAACTGTTTATTTAAACAGAAGCAGTATTAATTGAAGCAACTCTAGAAAAATGATTTACGGAAAGGAAAGTGTATGCACGCAAGCAGCACGTAGCCTGCTATTTGAATACACTAGTAGCAAATGGAAGCGGACAAACATATCGATAGGTGAAACAGAAAATTGCTGCAAGTTGCAGAAAAGTCTGCGGATCGATAATTGTTACAAAAAATAAAGACAAATCTAGGGAACCACTGTACAAAGCCCACCCAGGGACCAACTACGCAAGTATGAAGTAACCAAGTTCACAAAATCAATCATCCATAGGATAAACAAATCCAAAAAGGTTAGTGAAAGGCAGCAACACATCATATGTATAGTAAGGCGATAAATTGCTGAGATTAGCATAAATATGTGAAACATTAACTAGGACAAGTAACTTGATTAAAAAAAGTTTACCCTTATAATCCTTGAGATTGAAGACGGAAGCGAATTGCTAGTTTTCTGCCTGTGCAAGTATCCAAAATGTAATTGTACGAGAAAAAGGTACAAGGAAACAACAGGGCAAATATAGCACACTGGCTTTTATAGATACTTCTGAATTGTCTTCTATTGTAAATCAGTAATGTTGATGAGGCCCACACTTCAAGAAATTTCATTCCTCAAACCTGATACGAAAATTAAGTGTGAGATGATCCACCACAACTCCATATCTCGTGCTAAACACACCATTACCATCCCCACAGATGAACATCTGGTGTAGGCCACAAAATTATTCTAAAAATAGTGCCTTATTGCAGGTCCAAAGATCAACAAAAACTTGATACCCAAGATTTGACAATGAAGGTTGTTTGTTGAACCGCTCATTGAATTGGGTCCGAAAATCCATGCAACCATGGTAATATAATTTATTTGTCCCGTCAGTTAACATTAAAACAAGCTGTAAATGGAATAAATACCCCGTCTACAATTCTGGCACAAATGTGAGCTCTGATTTTTTTCCCCCACAAATAACAATACCAGAAGAAAAAGGTAATTTGTTGCAATGATACTATCAGTTTTCTTATTGAGAATGCTTCTAAATTAAATCCTAGATGTACTATCAGTCATAAAATAGAAAATGGTTCATCCATCGCTGCCTTTCATAAGGAAATGAAATTTTTCGGGGAGGGATTTCATATTTTCCCGGTATTCTGTCTTCGAGGAAAGTGATACCAAAACTGAAGCAGTGGAAGCTTCAAGTGAGAAGTTATTCTCATCAATTCTGACGAGGTAAGCCCCAGCCCGGCTCAAGTCACCCCTGAGCAATAAACTTCTAACTACAGAATTAAGCATACATGAGTTTGGAGCACACCCCCTTTTCTCCATTTCTGAAAACATAGTGTCTGACTCCTCCAGCAGACCTTCTTTTATGAGACTTTTCATCATTACGCTGTAGGTCACCACATTCGGAACTAAGCCATTGTCTGAGATAGCAGCAAACAAATTAATGGCAACATCCTTTTTTCCCGACTTTGAACAATGCACCAATTATAATAGTGAAAGTGGTGATATCAGGCTTAAGATCCATAGAACATAGGCTCTTGAATATTCTAAGTGCATCATCAACACAGTTACGTTTACAGAGTCCACCAAGAACTATGTTGTATGTAGTAATATCCAAGCATATTCCACTGCCAACCATTTCTAGATCCCCTTGAGAAGAATGTTGTAGGAGATAAGATCAGGCATGCAGCCAAACTCCCGCATTCGGCGGAGCACCGGGTCCATTGCGTCACTCGTCCTCTTGACATCACAGAGGCCTTTGGCTAGTTGATTGAGGACATGGATGGTAACCTTGCATCCCGACTTAAGGATCTTACCGAAGACGGCAAATGCGAGGTCCAAGCGGTCCACGCCGCAGCAGCAGCCGATGACAATACTGTAGGCTGTAGGTGTGTCTGCTGGGAGCCACCTTGTTGGGGCCGGCTCGAGCCATACGGTTGAAGAGAGAGACGACGACCTCAGGGCCATCGCGCACGGAGGAAGAGGATTTCGGCCCCGCGCGTGCGAGCACAGTGAGGAGCATGTTGAGGGCGAACACCGAGGCCGGCCTCGCTTGAGGAAGCAATTCGCCGAACAGTTGGAGTGCGTCCTCGGGGTGGAGGCTCCCAGAGCGGAAGCGTTCCCCAATGACCCGCTCCAGCTCCCAGCAGGATCGAAGGCCGGTGCGCACGTCCGTCCCGGCCACGGCAGCGGAGAGCCCACGACGCACATCCATTTGTGGGAGACGAGAGGAAATCATCGCCGCCTGTGAGACGGTCATTCGACTGTTTAGAGAAGCACTTAGCGAACGGGGTTGCCGGGAATGGATGATGAGACGGACCGACCAATTTGGCGAGGTATGACGGCCGCCATACCCACCTTTGAAGAGCAGCTGATTCCTGAAGCATGTGGGTGCTGCAATTCGCGTCGTCGGGAAGAACTGAATAATCTCTCGAGGAAGGAATAGCAACTAATTGAAGGGGTATGGCTGGATTGGGCTGGCTCAGCTTGAAATCGGAAGGAGAAAAGGCCCAGCTGACGTTGGAGGCCTGACCGCCTGGCCTGAGTTCATGCCCTGGAGGCTGGAGCTGGACTGGATGAATGATGTCGCCTTGTCGCGATCCAAAGATGGAGAGGTGGCAGCTAGCTTCGGATACCGAAGGCACCGAGTAACACTGTCTTGGTTTTGACTTTTCGGTGAAAGCAAATTTTCTAGAATTTATCGGTGTGATGCGTTAAGTGGTAAGCAACGTTCCTGTCGACAACGAGACGCCTTTAGTGATTTCAGGAATCTCCAGATCTGCTAGGTGCTCGGTCCTTCAAAGTGTGCGTGCGTGTTGTGAGCGTCTGTATTGTACTGTGTAATTTTCAAAAAAAAAAAGCTAGCTTCGGATCCTAAAGATCCTAAAGATGCTAGTAGTGCTGAAATGTAAACTTGGTTCGGCCTCAAATGGTAACAGTGATGTTAGTTTGCTTCTGTTTCTTTTGAGTGCGCGTTTTGTTCTCCGGTGCTGTAAACAGTTAAATGATCACTGTCTCATCTGTTGAACGAGATATATACCTTAAGTTCTGAAAAAATGATGTCGCGATCCTTTTGGCGATGCACCGGTGGCCTGTAAATAGCCAGCTTCCAAGGAAATAAATCAATGATTGATTGATTTAGGAGATTGTTACGTTTACAAAATGTCGATCAAACTCGCTGAATTCCTAATGCCTAAATCCATAATTGTATTTTTTTAACAATTCATGTTTCATATGGTTAGCAATTAGTTACAATATATACACAGCTGCATCCTATGACCTAGTGATTCCAAATGTAGGAGGGACTAATGGAAATAGATTAGCTAAAATGCAAAGATTACCTATGTTTTCATGGATACTTTTGACTTTTGAGTTCATATAGTTTTCTTTTCTTTATATAAGTTAGGTTAGCCGTACGTATCTGTTTATTATGTAAAGCTGACTTTATGCGCAATTCCGCCCCACCTGAATATTTTGTACTTTGAAGAAGATCGGGAGATGTTAGGAAGAACGAAGGATATCTACTGTCGACATGCGACACCGTCACGGCGTCCTGTTCGCCTTAAACAAAATCATATAAATTTCCAAAAATACTAAAGTTCACAGGTTGTCCACTCAAGAACTGAAGCCATATAATGCGGCTTTGTAGGCTTTTTAGAGTGGCAACTGTGTGAAATTTATCCGTGTACAACGCATCCAATACATTATTATAAGCACAAATCATACAAACCGCCGTCCAACCAACCTGATATTACACCACCCAATCTCGTATGTGGTACAACAGAGATTGTAATCAACAATTACATGACACAATGGAAAAGGAAGCGAGATATTACACCACCCAATCTCGTATGTGGTACAACAGAGAATGTAATCCACAATTACATGACACAATGGAAAGGAAGCGAATAGCTGCTGCGATGGCAGGATAATCGCTCTCATCGAGGCCCATAGTAGTTGTTCTGGTGAGGAGGGTAAGACCCTTGGGTGTTGTAGGGTGGTTGAGGATACGGCCCTGGTTGCTGTGGCTGCGGCTGATGTGCATTGTAGTATGGCCCGCGCCATCCAGGATATGCCGGTTGTCCATAGTCATGGCTGGGAGGTGGCTGGTGCGGTGGCTGATGGTACTGCCCGGGGTGTGGCGCGCCATAAGGGGGCTGTTGCGGTGGAGCGCCATAGGATGGGGGGTACGGCTGTGAGTATGGAGGTCTTGGTTCCGGTTGAGAGTATCCAGGCCTTGAGTCTCCCCCAGATGGAGCAGCGTAGGGAGGCTGAACATGCGGAGGTGGTGATGGACTGCTCTGATCAGGTGGTACAGAAGCGTTCCTCTGCAGAGGCGTCTGGCTGGAGGATGAAAAGTTGAAACCGGCTAGCTTCCTCTGCACATCTTCGATCATTTCGCGGCATTGAATGTTTCGGGTCATTATGAAGTCACTGCACTGCTGCTTTATTTTGCCTATTGCTTCCTGTACACAGGAATTTGTTCAAGAATCAGAAGCCCTTTCAAGAGAAAACATCGGAACATATATATTTGACAAAACTGGAACAAAATGCAAATGGAGATGCAACACACCTGTAAAGTCACATAAAAGTTTAGGCCCTCATTGATATTCTTCTTAATCTCCTGGTATTTAGCAACGGCAGCAGCAATTTGCTTGTAACATCTCTCGCGAGCAGCTGAAAAAGAAGTTTCACAAATTAGGATAACAGAGAGATGTTTGGAAAGGTATTTCTCCCACAGGTCTGAGCAAAAGAATGAAGATAAGCATGATACTATATGGAACAACCAGACTGAACTTCATTTTGATATGTTGATGATTTAGGAATGAAGCAAATTTTCAGCAGAGACTACGTAACAGCGCTAGCACAATAAAACAGTGTTAGCAGAAGAACTAATGATTCTTCATACTTCACGCTAAATTTGAGCATAGGAGTGCTTATTAAACAGAAGAAGTACTAATTGAAGCAGCTCCACAGAATGGATGCATCGAAAAGAAAAGGTATGCATAAGCAGGGCCTAGCCTGCTATCTTAATATAAATGAAGCAAACGGAAGCAGACGAACATATTGATAAGTGAAGGAGAAAAATTGCTGCAAGGTTGGATCAATAATTGTCCAACCTTGTACAATAAATAAATGCAAGTCTAGGAATCACTGATTGTTGGACTCGCCCCCACAAACCCCCAACTACTAAAGTAAGTTCACAAATTCTACCATCAATACGATAAACAAAACCAAAAAGAAAGAGCTTCTTGTAACTTTCAGGCACAAGGTCACTGTGAGTTGAAATCTATATAACTGTGATAAAGAAACAAAAAATTCAAAAGGTTACCTTTATAATCCTCGAGATTGAAGACAGCAGCGAATTGCTCATTTTGTGCCTGTCCAAGGTTCCAAAATGTAAGGCACAAGGACTTAACATGGCAAAATATAACATCTGTATTTTTATAAATACTTCTCAATTGTCTTTTAGTTAACTCGTTCAATTGTAAAACGATAATGTTGATGATGAAATATATGACCAAACTTCTAACACAAAGAATCTGAAGGCAGAATGCACTAATACTTATAAGGAACATTTGCTTACCTGTATTTGCAGCAATAATTGTTCCTGTGCCACAATATTATCAGCAATTTCAGCACAGATAGGATCATACTTTGCAATCTCCTTTTTAAAAAGATCGTCATGTGATCCAACACCGGCCATCAACTTAGGCAGAATATCATCCTGGTAGAATGAATCTCTCAGCACAAAATAGTATATAATCACATCACCAGGTATTTGTCACTAAGTTCAGTAATGAAAGCTAAAGGTCTAATTTCAGCTATTGCAAGGATTAACAAACTCCAAACGCTAAGCATCCAGATCTCCACAAAATCTTCAAGCGTCAGTAGCACAAAGAAAAACACTCAGTAGCACAAAATCTTCAAGTGAAAGTTCGAGGGGTCAACGCAGAACAGAAAATTAGAAGCTCATGATGAAATAGTACCACTACCAACACAGCACTCCAAGAACACTACACAAGCACAATTTTTCCACTGAGAAGAGAAACCTGCCCCCCCCCCCCCCCAACTTGCTTTTAGGTTAACACTACAACCAGACAGTATTCTACGGGCACAACCACCAAGAAAAATCACAAGAAGCTGACTTTACCTTTCTCTTCATTTCTTTGAGCATGTCTTCAAGACCTGCCCTTTGTGCTCCTAAAGATTCCAGTTGCCTCTGTGTCAACATATCCAAATTAGTTTTTCCAAGTTTCAAAAAAATGATCCTACTGCATGACTCAAGAACTAATGTGTTTTACCAAGCTTTGTTTCAGGGCTCCAACAATAGCATCTTCGTTCCCATCCAAGGACATGATAGGCCTTGAAATGCTTGGAAGTGCAGACTCTATCTGCAATATATGACATGAACGCGTAAATTAATTAGTAATAACAAAAAAGAGGGCCATGGTTCACTGTAAGGCAAATAAAGATAAGTGATAATCTTAAATTTGATACTACTTAGTCTCATGTGATGTTAAATTCTCACCGGTCTTTTGTCAAGAATAGACATCAACGGATAGTTCTCCTTTACACCTCGTTCAATGAGAGAATCACTATCAGAAGCTTTCTTAAGATTAGCAGCAAACAGATTCAAACGATCCTGAATGTTTTTTGTCAGGGTGCTTGATTGAGGTCTAGTCCAACGACTCCCGAATTGTGTCCGAAATTGGGCATCTTCATTGGCCTCCTTCTGCAGAAGTTCTTCAGTCTGAACAAGTAGTTCTTGGTTGACTCTCCTCAAATCCCTAAGCTGCTGCAACTCAGCCTCCAAGCCAGCAGGGCCACCACTTATCTGCACAGCCTCTACGTCTTCCTTCAGATCAAAAGGTAATGTGATATTACCTTCCAACGAAAGAATAGAATCCGGTAAGTCCATTTCCTTCAGTCTGACTCTAGTGATCTCACTAGCTTGCTGCAATTTTTCCGCCTGGGTCCGGATGATATTGTCTACCATTTCCGTGTACTTAGAGAGTGCTTTCATGCTGCCATCGGGCACAAGCGATGAAAAAAGTCTTTCCTTACTAGCATCTAAAGCTTCAGCCAGAGAAGTAGGCTTTACAAGCGGTGCGGCAGGGAGGGCAC